>PVKU01001816.1:0-268205 GCA_004027475.1 Anoura caudifer | reverse complement strand
AATGGAGTGGACCAGAAGGAAGAAAGAAACAACCAAACAGAAAAGAAGGAAGAAACAAGAATTCAAAAAAATGAGGAGAGGCTTAGGAACCTCCAGGACATCTTTAAACGTCCCAACATCCGAATTATAGGGGTACCAGAAGGGGAAGAAGAAGAGCAACCAGTGGAAAACTTATTTGAACAAATAATAAAGGAGAACTACCCCAATCTGGCAAAGGAAATAGACTTCCAGGAAGTTCAGGAAGCTCAGAGTCCCAAAGAAGTTGGACCCAAGGAGGAACACACCAAGGCACATCATAATTACATTAGCCAAGATTCAAATGAAGGAGAGAATTCTAGAAGCAGCAAGGGCTAAGGGCACAGTCACCTACAAAGGAGTTCCCATCAGACTGTCAGCTGATTTCTCAAAAGAGACCTTCCAGGCAAGAAGAGGCTGGAAAGAGGTATTCCAAGTCATGAAAGTCAAGGACCTACATCCAAGATTGCTCTATCCAGCAAAGCTGTCATTTAGAATGGAAGGGCAGATAAAGTGCTTCTCAGATGAGGTCAAGTTCAAGGAGTTCATCATCACCAAGCCCTTATTATATGAAATGTTAAAGGGACTTATCTAAGAAAAAGAAGATAAAAAATAGGACAGTAAAAAGACAGCAAACTCGCAGGTATTAACAACCACACCTAAAACAAAAGCAAACTGAGCAAACAGCTTGAACAGGAACAGAACCACAGAAATAAAGAACACATGCAGAGTCAGCAACAGGGGAGTCGGAGGAGAGCGGGGGAAAGGGTACAGAGAATAAGTAGCATAGACGGTAGAGAGAAAATAGACAGGGGGAGGGCAAGAATAGTGTGGGAAATGTAGAAGCTAAAGAACTTATGACACATGGACATGAACTAAAGTGGGGGAATGTGGGGGGGTGTGCAGGGTGGAGGGGAATGATGAGGAAAATGGGACAACTGTAATAGCATAATCAATAAAATATATTAAGAAATGGAATAGTAAAAAAAAAAAAAAGAAAACAATTCTACATAAAGTACTTAAGAAAATAGGAAGGAACTACTTTCCAGTTTATTATCCTGACGTCAAAACTAGACAGAACCATTAAAGAAATTCTAAACCAATACTCCTCATAAACATAAAAATCTTTAATACAAATAGAAGCCTTTAATAAAAAATAGAAACTCCATACTTCTTAGGAGTGCAAGGGTGGTTTACACTGAAAAATCAATTTATTTTACTATATTAACATAATTAGGAGAAAGAGCAAATAATCACCCCCACAGCTACAGAAAGAGCATCTGAAAATGCTCAGCAAAGAGGAAGAACGGAGAACTTTCTCTGCCCAACCTCCGAAAACACCGCAGCAAGCAGGCGGAGAGGCCCGCTAGCCCTGCAGCACTATTCTGAAGGTCCTCGTCAGGGCAGGGCGCAAGGGAAAAAGGAACAAGACCTGAAAGGAAGTAAAACTGTCTTCATTCAGAGAGGACACGACTGCGTACATGGGAAACCCTAAAACAGAAACCAAAAAGCCCCCCGAGTCATCAGTGATGGGAGCAAAGTCAGAATCCAAGGCCATGAATCCACCTGTATTCCTAGAATTAGCAATAAACGACTGGAAATGTCATTTAAAAAGATAATACTCTTTACAATAGATTAAAGTTATATGCAAATTTTATAAACTGAAAAATAAAGAAAGAAAAAGCTAAAACTAAAAATGACCTAGTAAAGGCAAATTATACTCATGCATTGGAAGTTCAGTTATTGTGCAGATGTTAATTTTCCCCAAGTTGATTTACAGATGCAACCCCACTCAAAATCCCAGAAGACTTTTATTTCTAGAAGTTGACATGCTAATTCTTACATTTATGGAGAAATGCAAATGATTTAAAACAGGGACACTAGTTATTGCAAAGAACAAAGCCAGAGGGCGCGCATGACCTGGTTTCTAAGACCGAGGACTGCGGCGCTGGCGTGAGGACACATGGGCCAAGGGAGCAGACACAGAACTGGGGAGACCTTGGGTGGAGGATCTGCGGAGTTTTGATGAAGAGGCCAAAGAAATTCAATGGGTCGAGTCTAGCAACCTGCTCAAGGTCACAGAAGGAGAAAGCGGAGGACGCACATTCACACGTGGGCGGGGGGGCTCTCACAGGGCACCATGCACACGCAGAGTGGCTGGGCCGGAACTGACACGCTCCGACACGTTCCCCCAGCCCTGGGCCGGGGCCTTGCACGTGCCTCTCTCGGCTGGAATTTCTCAACAGCTGCTGTGCAGAAGAAAAGCGACAGCTGAGGAGTAACACAAGTGATGGGAAATCAATGGGAAATGCAAAGAGGGTTCTGGAAACCCTGTAAGCCACACACCAGCGCTTCTCTCTGGGTTGCAGGCAGGGAAGAGTTGAAAGGAATGAAGTTCTTTCAAAAATGTGAGTCCCTGAAGTCAAAAACGGTGAGAGGACCATGTCCTTCACTTCACAACCTGATCCTCAGCGGTGAGTGAGAAAAGGAAAACGGGACAAGAACTCACTGGGAAAGGGGCTCCCGGTTCAGTGCGGGGAAGGGCTGCCCTCACGGCCCTGCGGCCGCCGGAGTGGGGCCGAGTCAGGGGTGTAAGCTCTGCTGTTGGGCTTCGGGACATCAATCTGAAGGCTCTGCCATTGGCAGTGCTGTGCCCCAGTTCCCTAAGGGGGCGTCATGCTTGCACCCCTCAAACACGGCGTTGTGACGATCCAATAGGGTGGCGAACACACAGCGCTTCGAGCAGTGCCTGGGGTCGGTGCTGGGGGAACGGCAGCTGTTCCGTGACAGTGTCACTGGTCCCCCTGGTCACGTGTTTCTGATGTCCTTCTGACGCCGAATCACAGCTTCTTGCTCCCCACTTCTTCTGGAGACAGTGTGGCGTTGGAGAGAACGCCTGGGCTGGGTTAGACCCCTGGCTCTGCTTCCTCCTGGGTGCCTTCAGCTCCTCGGGTCTCAAGTTTTCCTGATGGTTAAAAAAATCCTGATCCATCACTGGGGCTCCTTTCCTGTCCTTACACGGCAGAGATAAGGGTATCGGAGGGTAGCAAAGTGCTTATCAGCGCAGTGCCCACACGCAGATCAGCAGTGGAGGGGAACGCGTATTGTTTTCACTAGTCCTCACCCCAGCGTGAGGAATGTACCCTCGTTCTCCGACGACTGTGTCCAGATGGGACAACCTGAAAGGGAGGTTCGCACTGTCTGGGGTCAGGGTGCAGGAACAGGGAAGTCCAGGAACAGCGACGCCAACTGAAAACCCACCTGAAACTTCAGCATTAAGTTGCCTCCTAACAGTTTCACCTGAGCGCACACAACTCCTGTCCAGGACCCATCTTCATCTTCTCTCTCACCCGCATCCTGCGTGGTGTCACCGGCAGACACCGCGGCCCTGCCTCAGCAGTCCCTGCTCAGCTTGCCCGGCTTCCTCCACTCACTTGGCAGAGATGCCCGGCAGGTGAGGGAGTGACTCATACTGAGTTTCAACAAAGAAGAGCACAGGGCAGGCCGGGAGTCTGCACCATGGGGAGGAGTGCGACCCTGAGGAGGAGGCTGTGGGGAACCAAAAGGCAGTGAGACCGCCAGGTTCTGGTTACTGAGGGCTCATGACCTTGAAACGCCCTCCCGCAGAAACTGGAAAAAGGGGGCTTCCCAGTTTCCCATGGCTATTTGTAGTTGACAGTGAGACAAGCTGAGGGAAGTGACACTGCCTGTGTGTGATTTGATTTTGGGGGGGATGGGGGCGTTTCATATCCACCAAATCCTGTAATTCTCACTATACCCTGGGACACAACATTTATTCTGCACCCCCCCACCCCTGCCCGGACGTTTTTTCTCTACTTGAAAGCAGAGCAGTTGGTATTAGAACCCAGGCCTGTTTAAAATTTCCTACTCCACTATTCCACTTCTAAGGAGAAGTATTGAGAACCAGTAGTACACGGTATTTTCACACACCTCGTAGATGTCAAGGGCCTCATGAGGGTCACAGACCCTGTGGGGTTCACCGTACTGCCTTAGTCCCCACAAACCCTCAAGAGCCGGAGCCTATTTCCAGAACCCCAGGAAACCCGCGAGCAGGACAGCACTCAGGAGCCTCACAGGGAGACGGCAGGCAGGTGCGGCACACTGCGGCCCACGCGCCAATCCCCCAGTTCCTACAGACAAGGAGCGATTCGAGCACGGCCACGCTCACTCGAGTACTGGCTGCCTGTGGCCAGTTCTGCGCCAACGGCAGAGTTCACGAGTCACAAGAGAGGCCATACGTCCCACCAAGCCTATCCGTTTGCAGCCACCCCTTTACAGGAGGAGCTTGCCAACCTCTGACCTAGACCATGCGCGAGAGGCTCCACTTCGAAGGGAAGCCTGAGGTGTAGAAAACGGACAAACCCCCTGCCAGGAAAGCCGTTACCTGCAATGCTTTAAGATTAGGATTGGCAAAGAAAAATGGCACACCTGCCAACAGAAATGACAACATCAAGCCAGTTCGGCACTGAGCTTTACCGCGGCCGGCAATGCTCAGTCATCTGGCACCGAGCACGCAAGATAACAAAACCTCTTCTGGTTTCAGGGGGAGGTTAAAAAAATCACAGTGATTAAATGCCACTGCCAATTGTGACAGCTAAGAATTAGCCGGAAGGTCCCTCAGTCAAGCACTGCTTAGAAAGAAGTTCAAGGACCGTGTGTCTAAGGAGCGAAGAGTGTGGTAAAAGGCCTTTGCAGGATTATCGCTGATCCTTGAAGGAAAGGAGGAAAGGAATGCCGACACGGGTTGGCCCGGGGAGGCAGCTCACCAGAACAAGAGCTGAACCTGAACCTCGCAGAGCTCAGTGATGAAGAGAGAAGGCAGGTGCTGGATACAATGTATCCCTTCAGACCACTTACATTATCCAGGTCCTTTCGCAGTGCGATCTTGCTGGTCACCAGCTCGTGGGCCAGGTCATCGTTCTCCTGCTCCAACCTCATGTTCGCTTCCTGCAGACGCCTATTCTCCCGCTGAAGGGTTAGAAGGGACCAGTTAGAGACATAAAAATCAGATGACAACGGCAGTTTCTCAGGGCTAACCCTCAACACTACAGTTCCTGAGTCCTGTGGAAACTGTGAGAGACACAGCTGGTCCTGATGTGCCACCGATCAATAATTTCTTATTTTCTACCTTCATCGGAGAATGCTTAACTGACTCAAGTGACCCTGTCAAGTTAATGTCTTATGAACTGTGCCAAAAGGCCACTGAACTGTAACCAACCAGACATCTGGTTTGAAGCAAAACAAACTTTTTTTTTTTTTCATTTGCAAACTCAAATTGAAACTTCAACCAAAAATAGTGGAACTGAAGTTTAAAAATAATCCGACAAAGCTGTTCCAGGCACCATTACATGAAAGGCTGCAAGCTCTTCCCATCACGTCGGCCACAAACCAACCTCGAACCGCTCGATGGGGTCCTCCTGCTGGGCCTGCTGCTCCCTCATGGTGTGATACTCCTTCTCGTATTTTTTCAGCTTCTTCTGACTGATCTGTAGGGTAAAATCACGGTACACATTACAAAGTATCAGGAAGTGGTGGGTGCTTCAGGGTGAAGACTGGGGCTTCCCCAGTCACCATGGAAGTGGTGTTGCCTATTTCTGGAGGGAAATCATCAGAGGGGATCCAAGACCAGGACCCCAAATTCTTATTCAACGACTCCTGTGTCCAGAGTTCTATTGGGGGGTGGTGATTGGCTCCTAAGGTTTTCACTAACAGTGTTAGAAGGAACACATACAGGCATCTGAGCTCTGGGTCCTATTGTCCCTGGTGAATCATCATCATTACCCTTTTATTTAGTGCACAACAGCACTGCTGCAAGGTGCTTCACATCTCTGACCTCGTGTCACCTCTGCAGGTATGGTATTTGCATCTGAATTTTATGGGGAAGTTAATGAGGAATAAGGAGGTTATATAAATTGACCATGGTCAACTCGGGGCCAGGCAGGTCGGGGATTTGAACCCAGGGAGCCAGACTCCATCCCAGGCCCAAGCTGCAGCCACCTCGCTGCTGTCCTACCACCTTTCAACTCTACTAGCTCCTTCTGTGCTGCTTTCAAACAGGCACGGTTCCCTCCACCCTTCAAAACACAGCTCTGCTGCCCACTCTGTCTGGCTGCTCTTCTGCCCCCTCACACTACTGTCCTCTTTCTCTCAAGCTTTTTCTTACCAACCACCACTGCAAACCACAGGTCTATACCTTTTACTTCCACTGCTTCTGCCTCTCTCTTCAATGTCTCTAAATCAAGCTTTTGCTCTGACTACACTGCAGAAAGCACCCTCTGGAAGGCCACCAGGCGGGTTCTTTCCCACCCCATCCAGCAGGCTCTCTCCCCCCCAACTAAACTTCAAAATCCCCTGACTTTCCAGCTTTAATGTGACCAGTCCACTCCACTTCTCTCTAGGAAATCTTTTCTCCCTCTCTCTCTCGGCTCTCCTTCTACCTAACACAGGGGTGTCAAGCTCATTTTCACCGGGGGCCACATCAGCACCAGCCTCGCGTTTGCCTTCAAAGGGCCGAATGTAATTTTAGGACCGTATAAATGGAACTACTCCTTAACTAGGGGGAGGGAGCTTGGCGCTGCCACCAGGTAGAAACAAGGTGCCGGGCCGGATGAAAGAAACAAGGTGGAGGGCCGGATGCGGCCCGCTGGCCTTGTGTTTGCCACCTGTGCCCTTACAGGTTGTTCCCCCTCTTTTACTAGTTGGCACTTCTCCTTCTGCTGTCTGGACCGAAACCAAGGGCATCCTTTCGAGATGCAAGTCTTAGTCTTCTGTTTGATTCCTTCCTCTAAACCACTGACCCATCCTCTTGGGTTGTTTTTAAATTACATTTTAAATAATTATGAAATATAAGAAACAGAAAACCGATGAAACAGGCATGTGCAACGTAAGGAATAGTTACAAAGTTAACGCTCATCCCTTCCCAAAGCTTCAATAATCAGCACTATGCTGACTCACACCTTTAGCTGCCAGCTGCAGGTGACTGAGAAACTCCGAGCTAATCTGGTCCAATTTCATTTTACAGATGAAGAGACCGAGACCGAGAGGGGACGGGACGGGCTCAAGTCTGCAGCGCCTTCAACCCGCGTTCCGACTCCCTTCCCCTCTCACCACGCCGCATGCTGTCCTCCGCCCACTTCCTCGGTGGGTTGTGCACAGGTCTGCTTCCCCCAGAGCTGACTCCTGGAGCCTGGCTGCCGCCTGAGGGGAGGTGGCCACGAACACAGCCGTGTCCCAGCTGCAGTCTACAGAGAATGCCCATTGAAAGCTGGAGAGAGGCTACAAGTGGGAGAGTGATGTCTCCCAACTCAGACCGTTTGCGGTTTAAGGCCGATGACGGGGTAAATGTTTACAGTGTGTGTGGCGCACAATGAAGCACCTAAATGCGATGTACGTGACGTGTAAATCTATGAACAGTCCTCACGGAGCAATCGTCGAGGGAGAGAAACTGAATGCAGTCTGTGGGGGCAAACAGTCTGGGTGAGTGACAGGAGGGTGGCGGCTATGAGGCCCCCTCAGCGCTTTACCAGAAACAGCAGCATTGACACCAAATCCTCCCAAACCTTCTCCCGGATCTTTGGGATTCTCCCCTTTTCATTCTCAGGCTAGGGGAAGAAAGAATGAACATTTCTTCCCTAGAAACATACATTTAAAAAGGCTGATCGCAAAATAATCTCCTCTCCACCTCAGTGCCCCCATCGTAAATACTGTGTTCTCAGAGCACAGGGGCTGGCTCCCCCTCGGCACCTCGACGGCTGCTCACGTAGGACGGGCGACCCACGAGCGTGGGCCTCTTCGCTAGGCTCTCGCATTGGGCTCCTAAATGTGCGTGGCAGGATGTGGGTATTTCTTTATGCGCTTCTCCTGTTCTCCAAGTGCTCTGCACTGAGCATATGTTACTTTTAGACTTAGGTAGACAAAGTCAGCGCTGTTAAAATGAACTCGTGCCACTGTGCCGGGCTTCTCTAAGGTGAGTAGGTCCCCACTGAGGTTCTCAGTCAGCCCTCAGCCAGCCCTCAGGGCTGCAGGGACAGAGCTCGGGGGTCCAGAGTGCTGTGGTCTTTACCAGCACCCGCTCCGTCCCTTTTCTCACTGGTTCTTATCTCTTATCCCCTCCCTCCCGTAAACTCCTTACCCCAATCCCATCACAAACGAAAAGAAATAAAAACAACACTGCTTACAATGGGCTGGCAGCTGATCCTGACTTCCGGAGCACGGGTGGCTGCATACTAGAGCCAGCTACTTCAGGCTGCCTTGAGGCCCAGGCCCCCGAAAGAGACTGATGCCCGACACCTGAACGGGGAACTGAGAGGCACCAGCAGAAAAGCACCAATTCAAGCCTCCACATGCAGGCGCATCCAGTGGAGACTGGCACGTACCTCTCAGCCTGCCTGTCCCGTTACCCATGCCTCCCGGTCGGAGCAGTGTCCCCTTTATTACCGCCCCTGCCCACGCACACCGAGTGCCTGGGAGTGCTGAGTTACAACGACCATTCTGCACAGCGCCCTTTCTAAGTGCACGCACACTGCAAACCTGGCCCTCTGCCCAGACGGGCTCGCACCCCGTTCACCTGTCACGTCAGAGCTCCAATGCCACTTCGGCAGAAACCCTCCCTGACACCTTCCCTTCATGAGGCCTGGTCTTTCGTTGTCTATTCTCATAGCATCAAGGCAGTTCCTCCACGGCCCCTGTCCAAGGCCACAGTTATCTATTTATCTATTTATGTGCTTACCTGGTTGTCTGTCTTGCCATTAGGAGGCAGGCCTCACCTCCAGTGCCCAGCTCAATGCCTGGAATGCAACCGGGACTCAGTAATCAGATGTCAAACAAATCAAAGCCAGCAGCCTTCCTTTTAAACTGATCAGAATGCAGAAGGGGCATGTATTTACCTGACAGCTGGGCCTGGCTGTGGGCAGTGTGTTCTGCTAGGCAGTAGTGATTCGAAGATGTGTAGAGATCGCAACGTGCAAAGTCTACAGGGCAGGAACTCTGATCCACTGTGAAATTCCTAAAGCCTGGCCCACAGTGAGCATGAAAACTCTTAATGAGTTGAGCACAGTCCCCACTCTTGAAAGCTCAAGGGTCATTTTGTCTGTTACTTACTCCAATAACACTGTAACTGCACACAGGAAGTAGGGCAGCTGTGGAGTCAGCCCAGAGCCCTAAATCACACCCACTGCTGGCTGACCTCTGTCGGAGGCTGTGGAAATCACACCTTCACACACAGTGGCGTTTTTGCCCTCAGAGAAGATTATATTTGATTTTTTTTGTTTAAATGTACTTTTATGGAGAAAAATCTTCTAACAGTTTCCTGGGATAAGACCGAGTTTACAATTTAGGTAAAAGCAATTCTAGACCCCACTGCAATGAGTACAGAGGGTCTCAGCACTGTGCAGAGCTAAGAGCCTGAGCAGAGGAGGCCAAACCAGGGCAGGCCAGGAGATCCCAGGTGTCTGAGGGGTGGTAACGATCGTCAGAAGAGCAGCAGCTACACTAAACACCTCTCTCGCTGCCCTCCCGTGCGGCCCGCTGTGTTAACCTACCTTGGGCCGCATGGCAGAGGCGGAGCCAGGATGACACCCAAGGTCTCTACCACTCCAAGGCCTGCGCCTGTAACCACTTGAAACAAATCAACATTCTACTCAATTATTGAGCCTTTTTATTTAATTTGTTCAAATAGTTCGGACTCAAACTCCCTCAAAGATCACTAAACAGAATTAGACATTCTGGTCCTACCATCAGGGCTTTTTCCTCAAATGCAGAAGCAAACTGAGAGTGGAGAACCCAAACTCAGATAAGGACCAAGGGAGACCACCTTATTGAATAAGGTAGTGACCACTGCTACCCTTGCAACAGGGAAAAATTTAGGGTACAGTGCAGCCACTCAGAAGTGTCCTCGTGAAGCCCAATTCTAAAAGGTAAGAACGAGCCAGGAAGTAAAACTGCAGCCTGGCGTAGCCAGAGGGAAAGCTGAGCTCCGGCACAGTGCACGCAGCTTCCACGCTGACACAGAGGCTCAGCTGCCTTCCAGCACAAGGGGCTCTTGTCCCACTCATTCAATCCCTCATTTACAGTAAAACACAGTGATAATAAGCACTGACTTCGGAGTCTGAAGTTCCCAGGGTCTAATCCCCATTCTAGCACTTATGAAATTTATACCCTTTGGGAATTTTCTGTAATTTTCTAAGCTTCATACAGACATTTGAAAACTGACCTCATGTGGTCACTGTAGGGCTAATTTGCTATGTGCAGACACTATGGAAAATTCTGGAAGCCTATTAAGAAGACTGATTAAGTGACTGCAATCCCAGAGCTTAAAACCCTCACACACATTTAACTCCACAAATGATCTGGGCAGAGAATGAAATTCACACTAGTGTGGCTTTTAGCTCATGAATAAAAAAAGCCCCCAAGGGCAAATATTCCCAAATGACAGAGTTTTCTCCTTCTCCAAACAGCCAATGATTAGGGTTCCATTAATTTGGAGACGCTGCTATTTGTTTTTTGTAGTAACAACTCTTCTTATAGGTTCTTTGAAGTCCAGCACAATCACTTCATGTTTGAAATAACAAGCCCCAATGATACGGGGTCTCAGAAATTATATTCCACCTCAGGCAGATTCCACAACAAAAGGGTCAGGTCTTAAGCGTGACCTCAGAAACTCACGGAACCATCTCCTTTCACACAGCTCCTGCTACTTCTAAGCTAGCCTTGTACACTTGACTTGTTCTCTAAAACACCCGTATGGACATAAAGAAAAACTGTTCTCACGTATTGCTTGAATCGGAAACTTAAAAGACCTAAATGTGACCCTCCCCCAACAAGGCACAGCACATTTATGAGTGGGAAAGGGTGGTGGAGCTGCTAGGGCCATTCACGAACTCCTGGAGCAATCTTTAGAAATGACATGCCCTTTAGACCTAGTATCAGAAGTGGAAACTATATTACTATTTCAGGACACTGGCCCATGAAGACAAAGAAAGTCAATGGACAGCTAAATGAGTTCTGATGCATGTTGTTAATTTTAGAGTAGGAGCAGGAAATCAAAAACCCCTCAAAAAATAAATATTTCGGTCCCATAATAAACTAAGGAAAAGGAGGGAGAAGGGGAGAAGTAAAAGGGCAAAAAAGAGAAGTAAAGATGGACACACAGGCGGAGGGAGAAACAGACCTTTTTGAGCAACACTCCCATCTTGTGGCCATTTTGTGTATTGTTACAACAAACTTCTGTTTCTTCCGCAATGAGAAGAGGCCTGTGCAATGGAGCAGGGAGCACCAGGAACGCACACAGTCTGAGGGCGGAGGGCTTGTCACTGCCCAGCTAGTACAAGCTGGGTCAGTTATGTGACTTCTAGAAGCCTCAGTTTCCACAGAGGGTACAGTGAGGAAGAAATGAGACACTTTTAGAAACTATATAAATACCAGAAATAACTACACTATAATTGTAAAAGCATAACAAGGACAAGAAAAACAGGTATCTGTTTCCTGGACTGGCACGTGAGGCAAAGTATTCCCAATTCCCACCTTAATCGGGAAGTACAACTTTGAACACCAAGTCACAATTTAAAAAATTAAAATAATGGAATGGAATTTCAGTGAGTTAGAATCAACGTTTCCTTTCTAAATTTCCACTCCCAAAAGTTCAAAAGCTAGTTTCCAAACCAATCCATAGCAGGACCCTTCTCCATGTCCAGAGGGGGCTCGGCACCCCCAGGGGGACCACATGCAGCCCCCGTGCGGAAGGAGGCGCTCCAACCCCCCTGCAGCCCACAGCATGTGTGCAGGGCTTGCCAAGGGTTTTCTTATTTTCCAGCGGGCAAATTACACCGTGACTGAGGTTCTTCACCAGTAATTGGCTCAACTGCTGCCTGCATCTCCCTTACTATTTGCCGGCAGTAAGCACAGCAGCCAGAGCACAACTAGGAACCACTCACTCAACTGTACACACCATATCCCACCTTTCAGCAGAAAAATCGCATTCTCTCATGTCCCGGTGAATCTGTAGGCTTTCCATGCTGTGAATCAGTTTTTTAAAAAATTAGTATCTTTCTAACCCTGAAACCATATGCCTGCAGGGGTTTCATCCAAAGGGCACCCCAGTCACGCCGAGTTCTCCAGGGCCAGAAGGAATTACATATCTAACACAACATGTGTGTGTAGGCAGCCGGGTCCACCTTAACTTCTTGAAAGCGCAGGCAAGAAAAAGAAGACATTAGACACCTCCCATCTGGACTATGCAAATAAAGGGTCCATGTATTATTAAAATGTTTCAAGCTAATGAAAACCCCAAAAGATAAATCCTTCAGTTGGGACCTACTTTTAAGCCTTGCTCAAATCCAGGTTAACTCTTGTTTATAAACCACGTGGTAGAAATTCAACAGCATATTCATTTATTCACTCATTCATTCAATCAATATTTACATGCCAGACACTGTTCTTGCGCTGGGGATTCAGTGGTAAACAAGACATAAGGTCCCCTCCATCACAGGCTTCATTCTAGTGCGAGGGGGAATCAAATAATCGCTGTCGTGCAGTGGTAAGCGGAAGATAAGCAAGGGCAAGAAGATACGGGCTTTGGGAGTGCTCCCTCAGACACTGTCAGCAGAGGAGGCCGCTCTGGTGGCAGGGCATTCGAGCCCAAGGCTGAGAGAGGCACCAGCGGAGCCACAGGACAGGCAGAGACCAGCCAGTGCAGAGCCCTGCGGAGTGCACGCATCGGCCTGCTGCAGAACAGCCAGAAGGCCAGGGTGTCTGAAGTGGAAAAAGAAACTTAGTAGGAGATGAAATCAGAGAGATGACTGAGAGCTCAGATAGTGTCAGGCCTTGTAGGCCAAGGCTAAAACTTGAGTTTTATCCTAAGAAGCCATCAGAGTTTTAAGCAAGGGAGAGAGGGGATCGAGAAAAGCCTGGGAGACGACCACTGTGGAAACAGGGGGCCCAAGGAGTCTACCGACATACTCCAGGGGGGAGGTGGTGGTGGTTAGACTCGGGTGTCAGTGATGAAGGGAGCAGGAAGTGGTCAGGCTCAGGACATACTTGGACGACAGGGCTTGGATGTGCAGCGTGAAGATGGGGAGCATGAGAGAAAGAGACACTTCGGATGATATCAAGGTTTTTCTGGCCTGAGCAGCCAGCCAGGTACCACGCACTGAGACGGACACCGAGAAAGCAGCAGTCTGGAGGGGAAATCACCGGGAAGAGGCAGCGCTTCCTGGGTGCTGCACCAGGTTGAGCTGGAAAGAGACGCAGACCTTCCGAGCTCACCTGGTTCTCTGCTCTGTGCACAAACCCAGCATCCTGAAAATGTCACTGAAGTGTCTCGTATCTGCTTCAAGACCAGACAGGGAGTGATCGCAGCAGTAGTTACCAGGCACTGGTCAGTGAGCACTCTGCGAACGCTGCAGCTGATCCTCACACATAAAAGGACCGAACTATAGTGCCTGGCACGTGGTAAAATATCATTAAATGTCACCCATAATACTTGTGAAGTAGGTCACATTTTAATTTGAATGATAAAGTTAATGATTATCTTCATTCGTAGAAGTTCTAGTTCCTTAAAAAAAAATTACCCCGTTCGCTTTCTCTTATGATTTCTGTTGTTTCTTGGGCTCCTAGGTTGTTTCCTATCTCCCCTTTCAGAACCAAGCAGCAGCTCCAGGGTGCTAACTTCACGCAGAGGTCCCAGTCCCAGCTGCTGAAGGCGCAACGCGTGCCGCTTGTCTGCGCGAGCGCCGACCACTACCTGCCCGTCCACACTCCCTCTGACACGCTGTCAGTGCTCACACAGTGCTTCCAGCTACTCTGCGGCACCTGCCCGGGTACTTCTCCTTTTTCTTTCAAATTCATCCAGGAATTTAAACACTTCTTGGGCTATATTTTATTTGGCATCTCCAAGTGTTTAAAGACAGGTAGCCTGAGTTAGCTCAGTCTGATATACAACTAGAACCAGAAGTCCAATGTTACCTTGCAGATGAGGGGACCCCTTAAATAACTGAGTAACCCTGAATTCAGATCTCCCTGATGCCAAGTCCACACTCTCTCCAGTAGTGAAGGTTCTCGCCCACACCTGCTCTGACACACTAATTCCTGTTTTACCCTCTGGAGTCACATTCGGTAAACATGATAGTTTTTTTATGTTCCCTATGAAATCTGAATACAACTATTTATTTTGTCTCCCAATTGCTTCCAGCTGATAATCCCAAACTAAACGCCTTCAGTTACTTCTTGTTCTTTCAGAACAAAAATTTTATTATAACATGAACACAGGAAATCGTTTTTTTTTTTTTTTACCTTAAAAAAACTGTACAAATCATACATGGCATTGGGAATGAAAAAAACTGAGTGGATTTTTGTCATGTAGTATTGGTTTCACACTAGGGAGCTTCTGGCCATAGCAACGAACACTGGAAGTTAAGGGACAGCACAGCAGAACTCACGACACCTGCGGTCTGCCACTAACGAGCTGTAGGGCCCAGGCGGGGAGGGCAACGGCTTGTGTTGTGGTTTGTCTTCAAGGTGGGAAAAATAATACCTTTCCTAGAGTTCAAAGGCCAGGGGAGGCAGTAAGATTTGATGCACAGGACATGATACATATAAAAACACCTGGAAGCCTGAGGGGTGAGGAAAAGGGAGAGATGCTGGTCAAAGGGTGAGTTCCAGGAACCTAAGGTGCAGTATGGAGGCTGCAGGTAACAAGCACCGCAGGCTTGCGAGGTGCCTGGAGAGCCCGACTTCAAGGTCCTCACCATAACAACCGCAAAAAATGGTAACTGTGGGAGGAGGGATGTGTAACCAGTCTTACTGCGGACACACTCTGAAACAGACACACGTATCACATCACCACTCTGTGTGCCTTCAATTCACATAACATTGCACGTCCATTATAGCTCAGTGAAGCTGGAGAAAAACAGAAGTGCCTGACCTGGGACCCTGAGAGAGCCATCGCTTCAGGCCTAGACTGTGAAGGAAAGGCAAAGTGTGGCAAAATACCCACTGCAACTAGTGAACTGCTATGTAGTGTGCATCTGGCACTTTAGATGTGTTTGTGGTTTTACTTTTTAATGTGGGGAAAGTTGTTACCCTTAATTATGTTAACCAGAAGAATTTTATTTTCTCTATATTGTATTACAAAAGTTAAGAAAGAATTAGCCTGAACGAGGAGAAAACCTGTTTAAAAATTTTTTTTTGGAAAAAATATATAATACAAAAGAAAACATTTTAATTTCAATGTATTGTAAATGTTGATACTTTGATCAAGAACAATGATATATCTGCTGAAAAAAATTAAATGCAAAAATGATTTTACCTTCATGTTGCAAGCGAGTTCCATGAGCTTCTTTGCATTTTCTTCTGAGCGATATCTCTTAGGAAGCTGGACCCTGAAGAATTTCAAGGCCCCTTCAAAGTCCGTCAAGAGCAAGTCATCCTTCGAAGTCTTGAAGTAAAGAAAATACAACTGTGTGTAGGAACTGTTCTTGGCTTTGAAGATGCACAAGAAGCATTTTATAACCCAGCAGCTTTACAGCCCCCAGAAGACACTGCCCAGCTTTGCCAGAGCAGCCTGCACATCTCCGCTCTCGGGGCAACGCCAGAGCAAAGTGGCCGCTGAGACGAGATTAAGACCAAGCTACTGCGGCAGAGACTGCCAGATAACGCAGCTTACGAATAAAGACGTACCTTTAATAATCCAAGGGCGACGTTAAAAATAACACTTATTCCCTGAAAAAGAAAACATAAAACAACATTTTCAATGTTTATATCTGGACTGTAAAGCCATCTGTCTTAGGACTATCCCACACATTTAGAGAAATTGTAAAACATTAATTAAGAAATGGAATATCCTGAAAATACCTTGGAAAGTGAAAACTGCAGAGCCACCACTGAAATACCACTTAAAGGAGACTAGACCTAGCCTCTCATTCTTGTGAGAGAAGAGCTTTCCCAGCCCTGTTCTCACGTTTGACAAGAATACTCTTCCAAAGTATCCCACTCCTCCAAACCAAAACACGGAAATCCTAAACGCGTGATCAAGAAGTAACTCCTGATTTATTCTGAACTTTATTTTGTGTGCTCCCCCCTGCCCCCGCCCAAGGTACAGCAATTACTGGGAGCCCTATGGCCCAGAACTGAATCTGCTCAGGGCTCCTTCTGATCGGCCGTCCTCCATGCCACCATTCCAGGAGGGGTGGGGGCAAAGGACAAACGGGGGGAGGACGTTAACAACTGCTGATCAAGTTAAACTATGTAAGTTCTGGGACCTCAGTTTCTGTAACTAATATTCTCCCAAGGGTTTTTGAAGCTAGTTAGTTTGAAGTTTATTTAAATCACTGAGCATGCTACTGGGCTCCTAACTACTGAACAAACGGTGGTCTGTGACAGGGAGAACCAGACAACTCAAAAGTTTAAGGTTAGGAATCAGTGACATAAATTATGACGTATCTAAGTAACGGGATACCTGGAAGCAAGGAATAAAAATGGTATAGTTGGGACTGTCATTTCTTATAATGTTTCAAGCTGGGTAGAAGATATAAATTCTTTAATGGATTTTCATGTTTTGCATATGTTAAGATTAAACAAAAAGAAATACGGTGTAGATGTTTATGTCTCTATAGATGTTCAAGTAATGAAATTAAGAAGAGGTTAACAAATAGTATATATAGTGCAATCATATTTTAAAATAATACGGACCTGTAATGTACATTATCACATAATATTCCATATGAAGAAAACCTATTCTGCATAAAAATTATACATGCGCGCATACACACACACACAAAGGCTGAAAGAACATATACATGAAAGTGAGATTAGAAATATCTTTAAACCTCTTTGCTTATATTTTTTTACAGTTTCTACAATAAAAATGTATTATTTTTTTAATCAATTAATTTTTTCTTAAATACACCCACCCCCCAAAACCCAAAACTATGCTGTGGCAAAGGCTGTTATTTACTCTAATATCTATTTTGTTTTGGCAACAGACCCCCCCCCCCCCCGCCAACACACACAATTTATTGCAAATTTCTATTGAGCTTTTAAAAAAAAATCTCTCTTGCCCTGACTAGTGGTTCAGTTGGATGGGTATCATCCCACAAAGCGAAAGGTCGTTGGTTCAATTCCCAGTCAGGGCAGGCGTGGGTTGAGGGCCCCGTCCTCAGCTGGGGTACATGTAAGGCAACTGATCAAGGTTTCTCTCACACATCGATGTTTCTTTCCCTCTCTAAAAATATAAATAAATAAAATCTTTGGGGAAAAAAATCTCTCTTGTACATCTAAGTTCATTTCCACTTACCAGTAGGAGGTAAGTGGAAGTACAGGTGGAACTTCCAGGAAGCCTCTTTTAAAGAAGAGGGCGTGCACCCTCTACCATCCCCTAGTCCTTGCAGCTTAAAATACAGATTTGGTGGCTAGAGCTCTAACCAGCCATAAGGATGAGAGTCACACTTCAGGAAGCTATTCCAACCTCTGACTTCTAGCACCTGAGAAATAAACCTCTGCTTAATCACTGCTGTTTTGGATGTCCTCAAAAAATCAGGCAAACCTAATACTAACTAATGCAAACACCTAATACATACATGTTTTTGTTTTAGTAGAGCACCTTTAACAAAACATGACCTTTAGCTTTAGCCCAGGAGGAGTCACTTAAACTTGGACTTCCCGGCACTGAAACAAAACTGAGCAGAACAAATTCTGTTCGGAAAGTTGTTACAGGACAGGCACTGTGACAGCCCCAAAGTGCTGCGGCCCCGACACATACCTCACAAAGAAGCAGGTCGATGATGTGGAAGACCATGTAGAGAGGGAATTTTGCAGTGAAAAGTGTAAGAAACCACTGGGAAGCATACATGTGAGCTTCAAGGCTTATATCCAGGAAGTGGTTGTACAGGTCGGGAATGTATTCCTGAAATAGCAAACTCATTAGTTTCAGGCACATACACAGCTATTCAGCTCCCACCCAGGAGGCTCAAAATCTAACAGGAATAGGCCAAAAAAGTCACATAGTTGTGTTTTTCTAAAAACCTCCGACATGCTCAGAAGAACACTTATCATCTGGCATTATTTGGCACTCAGCTCTCTTTTCTTGTCCACAAACCAGCTCTAAAGAGGAATACCCAAAATGGTGACAACTATTTGGAAAGACAGTTTTTCTTTCCAATTATGAAATGTTTGGGGGAGTTTGTTTCACTTCTGTTAGGAGATTCCTAACCAGTCAGCTTCAGAGCCTTGGCAAATACTGTTGACTGAGGTGTTGTGTTAAAGGCCCCTACAAAGTCATTTGATACTTTTAGAGTGTTTTATGAGACTGAAAACCCAGCTCACACCTTATTAACCTTGGCATCATCATCACGTAGTGAGAAACAAACACAAGCCAACCAAGCCATTCTTAACCCTGGGTGCTAAGGCAATCCCGCTGTCCCGCTGCTCCTTGGCACCATTTCATCAATCCGCGTCTGCCCAGACCACGCTCTAATCTAACTGGCAAATAAACTGGGTGCTCTTTTTACCTGCATGAGGCGCTCCAACTGGTAAAATTTGCAATGCAAATCTTCAAAGTTTTGCTTGAAAAGTTCCCTGAGACCATAGTCAAACATGATCTTGACCAGAACACTGAATGCCTGTTCTTCAGGCATCTGTTACAGAAAGGGAATGAGAGGGGGGTAAAAGTCACAAAACCTATACAGAAGTTTTCTCAGCATATTAAATTCATCCTTCTATTCTCTTGTCTGGATACCAGAGAGTTTAGTGATATGTAGTAACTCAGGCCCATGGTTATGCTTCTTAACATTTATTTACTCGGCAAAGAAATCCTTATTGATGTCTACTCTATGTCAAACACTGTTCTTGCCCTTGAGGAGCCGCCCACACAACCAGGGCACAGTAACTGTAATAAGAATTAGGCAGAAAAGCCCTAGCTTGTGTGGCTCAGTGGACTGAGCTCAGTCTGCGAATTGAAAGGTCGCTGGTTCTATTCCCAGTCAGGGCACAAGCCTGGGTTGTGGGCCAGGCCCCCAGTAGGGGGTGTTGATGTTTCTCTCCCTCTTTCTCCCTCCCTTCGCCTCTCTCTAGAAATAAATAAGTAAAGTCTTTTAAAAACAAAAGAATGAGGCAGAAAGGTGGTGAGAACACAAGGATGGGAAGCCCATGCCTACCTGGGGGAGACAGAGACTGCAGGGAGGACAGAACTCAAAAGAGCAGGACAGGCTGACACACAGGTTCAGGTTGCACCTTTCGCAAAGCATGAGACCTTGTAAATCACGTTACCCCCGGCTGCCATTCCATTCTAGTAAGAACGTCTTTCTTCCTCACAGTTGTTAGAAAAGATGGCTAGAGAAAGCTTACATTCTCCAAGGTTTGCAGGAACGCTCAAAGTACTGGGGTTAACACTCACAGTAATACTTAGAATACTGCAAAAACCCTACTCCTGTTTATAGATGCTACCTATTTATAATACCTACATCTTCCATAGCTTTATAGAGAAATATTTCCCCAGCAACCTGGCAAAATGTGTGTCTAGTTTTCAAAATAGAAAGAAGGCACTGCAAATGTTATTTAAGGCTTGGTGTGACTGTAGCTAGCCTTCAAAATGTCAAGAAGATGGGCGGGCTTCTGTGGAACAAGACAATGGAGGTGGGTTGAGCACAGCAATCACTGGGATAAAGCAAAGCTAAAGAGCAAATCGCATTAAGTAATAAATGAGAACAATACAGCATATTACTATTGGAAAAGTTAATGACTTCAGGCAAAGGACCAGACTCTTCCACAAGCCGAGGGAGCCTGGGTCTGACCTGGAGCAGCCTTTCCGCCAGGCAGCCCGTCTGCCCTCATGCTGGCATTTACCGAACACGATGGCAAACAGCACAGAAGTCAAAGGGAGACACTGTGGATTCAATCGGGAAACCCATTTTAAAGGGCTTGTCATGTAACTTATACGGAGAGAGATAAATGTCCTTGGACTGAAGTTGAGAACAAAGACCGCCCACAGAGGCTGGTGAGACTTTTAGATATAAATTCTACCTAAAACGACACAAAATTTAAAAACTTTACCTGCTGATGGACATGTTAATTAGCTTGACTGCGTGAGCGTTTCACAATGTATATGTGTATCAAATCGTCACAGCGTATACACACATACACAAACACACCCGTCTTTCTCATCAATTGCACAGCTTTATCCTGTTTCACCTGCCTACCAATACCAACAAGCTAGGTTCAGTAACAGTAACAAGATAGTGTTTTTTGTTTTACTTGTACTACAACTTTGTATTTTACTTGTTTCACAACACAAAAAGGCTTAAAACTCTTCCAAAGCTTCCCCTTGCTCAGAGAAACACAATCCAGACTTCGAGGCCTGGCCCCCTGGGCACGTCCATCATCCCCCAGGCCCCTCCACTTCCCTGTCACTGGTGATGCTCCAGTCCTCCTGACCTCCCGTCAGTCCCTTCCATCTGCAGTTTCCCCAGTTTCAGTGCTTCCATATATTGCCCCATTTCCTCTTCTAGGAATGCTCTATTCTCTACTCTCTTGCTTTTTTTGATTACAGGCCTGAATCAAATGGAATCCATTGATCTGGGTTAGGAAAAAAGCTACAAGGGACTTTACTGAGAAAACCACTGGGGAAAACGGAATGTGAATTGTATGTAAGCCAGTACTGGATCAGTGTGGAATTTCTCGGATTTGACTGTGGTATTACAGTTATGTGCTTAGGACATACATGCTCAAGTATTTAGGAGTGAAATATGATGATGTTTGCTACAGATTTTCCAAAAAAATATTATTGATAAAAAACAAAATGCATGTGTGTAACAAATAGGAAGAGAAAATGTAGAGAGAGAGAGGGAAATCAGTGTAGAAAAATATTAATTTGTAAATTAGGTGAAGAATATACAGGTGTTCACCTTAAGATTTTTTCAATTTTACAGTGGATCTAAAAAAAACATACCAGTAAGCTGGAGGGTAAAGGTCTTGAAAGAATGAAGAAAGAAAAGGAAGGAAGGAAGGAAGGAAGGAAGGAAGGAAGGAAGGAAGGAAGGAAGGAAGGAAGGAAAGGAAGGAAAAGAAAAAGAAAAGAAAAAGAAAAGAGAAAGAAAGAAAGAACAAACTAAAGAAAGCCAACTTCTCAGCCACCCTCCTACCCCAAAACATAAATCCCAAAACAAATTCTAACGACAGCAGCTACTTTAGAGAAGATAAAATGTCCCCAAGGGTCCAACTAAGACTGAAGTCTATCCAATCATCCTAGCAATAAAAACAAAGTCTACCCTTACACCAGTTTCCAACGTTGCCACTTATGCTCACCATGTTTCTCTTCCACAAGGACAGTAAGTTAAGAAAAAGGTTTCTAGATATAGGCGTTAAAACTCACGTCCTAGAGTCTGGCCAAAGCCAATATAAAACCACGTTCAAGTCTAAGGCTAATAAAAGTGGAGGCGGGCCATGTCTAGACAAAGAGCCATAACAGAGACTCATTTACTCACGTGGAGCAGAAGAACAGCAGCGAGAAATGACTGGCCCTGGCAATAACCAATCTCTTCATCATACACAGAATAAGCCTGAAAAAAAAAATCATGAAGTGTAAATGAATGCAGTCACTTGTGGGCCACAGCTGCCCTACAGGACCCTGAACACAAGAACCTGGAAGATGCTGCCCACGCTCCACTGCGGCATTCTGACAGTCAATGAATAATGCAAACATTTCTCTCCAATCCCATTTTTTATTTTACAATAAATAAATCTGTCACCACACTACCTTCTGTTGCCAAGGAGCAGGGAAGGTTAAGCAAACACTACTTTGGTACTAAAAAAAGGTCATATCTCCTTGTCTTTGCTCATGCTTTTCCTCTGTCTGAAAAATATGCTCTTCCTTCAGGCTTCAAACATATTCCACTCTCCGAGAATTTCCTCTTTTCAGTGCTTCTATGGTACTCGCTATACATGTATGGTTGGTACAGCCCTTACCTCACTGCATTTTAAATGTCCATTCTCTACCTGGATTGGGAGCTCCTCAGGGGCTGGGGTGATGTCCTAGTCAGCCTAGCCAGTGCCTCCCACATAGCAGGAACTCACTAAACACTGTTATTCATCTTCTTTCTGGGAAAAAGTCTTTTGGCAAAGACAATAAAATGCAATTCTTTCTACAATGCCAGTAATAACTTTTCTGATAAGAGGGACTACTCTGAAACTGTTTGTGGGTTCCTCTGGAATTCGTATTTTGTATTTTTCTTGGCAGTGGTAGATTACTACCCATCTCTCTGAACACGATCTGTAACAGAATATTGACATATAACATTCTTTATGGTTTACTCTTTGGTTGTTTAGCTGTTTTCCAGAGTCTTGTTTTTATGATTAATATTTCCAGTTCTCATGTAAGTTGCGGTGGAAAGGGGAATTCCTATAGATTCAAGATGCTATTTCCTGTCTGACAAATTTATTTCTAATAAATCTCCTTTTATTGTCCTCTTATTTTCTCATGCCAAGGTTCCTCTGTGTCCCAAGAAGGTTATTTAGAATTGGGTATGTTTAGAATGCAGATCACTTAGTAAAATGTTGTGCTAGTGCTTATTAAATGAAAATTAAGTCAACATATAAATACACAGGTTTTATCATTAGGGTTTGGTGAAACTCTAGCTTTTAAATACACATGATGTAATCATGCATTCATAAATACAGGTAAGGTTCACTATAATCCCATTATATGCCCCATTTCATCAAAGCTTATCTGACGAGAGGCCCACAGAACGAGAAACACGCTTTCTCAAAGACAAGGTGTGCACTGGGCTTTAGAAACAGCCTGTTCACAAAACAACGAGGCACCACTCAAATCTGTAGAAATTAACAACCGTCAAAACTGCTAGTAATATATGCAAATGCAGCTCAATGTTTGTGAAGGTATCAATCAACAGCTGATGGGTCAAGAAAGAACACAGACTTCAGAGTTAGAGTCGGGCTGACACCCCATGACACCTGATGTCTAGGCTTACGTCTTGAACTCTTACTCGTATTCTTTATTTGGAAGATGAGAGTAATAATAGTATTTACAACACAGAGCTGATCTATTGTTCTCAGCCCTCTCATGTCAAGCGCTTGGCTTAATCAATTATGCACTAGGATGAAAATGTATTGATTTTTTATAAAGACTGGAGGGGAGCGTATTTTCCAGGCTCACGGAAAAGCCTGAAGGAATGCCTACCCACAGGAAAGTACACGATACATTTGGGAAATGTTTGGAATTTAAGGTTCACGGAGGCTGCAAAAACGCGGAGAAGAAAAGGCATTTCATTACTCCAACATTCAGCGCCAAGCCCTGTGCCACGCGCTGCGCATGCTAACATACGTAAGCAATGCTTCCTGGCCTTGAGAACGTCACAGTTCAGTGGGGCAGTGTGGCAAGTAAATCAGCCAGAGCACAGTGAGAAGTTCAATGCGCTTAAGACATAAAATATTTAGGGAATAAGCCAGGATATACTGTAAAGTGACTTTAATGCTAAGCTAAGGAATTGAGGACTAGGAAATAAACTAAAAAAAATTTTATTTCATTCTGTGGGTTATGGTGAAGCATTAAAGGCTTCATCAGGGGGCCAGTGAAGTAGTTCAATTCTGGAGTCAACAAAGAGAAAAAAATAGGCTAGAACCCAAAGGCAGAAAGACTAAAGCAAGGTGGCATTTGTAAAAGTGCTGGCACCATGTGACACAGACTTGTGATAGGACAGCGGACAGAGAGGAAAGTGTGGCTGCAAGACATGTCAGTCATATCAAACTCCATGTGGACAAAAGAAGGACCTGAAAACCAACAGAGATGTGACTGTGTCTTCAGCAAGACCACGGCATGGGGGAAAAGGAAGACTGTCTTTAATTAAAAGAGAGAGAACAAGTAAACATAATGTGGATATCGCTGAATCCTGATTCTAACCAAGCTACAGCCGCTCAGGGAAATCCGAATAAGGAGAGGCTATTGGATGATGCTGATGGCGACTGACAGAACTGTGTGAGGTCCCAAGGTGCCTACTTCGAAGGGGACTGGGTCGCCATTGTCCTATGTACAATGCTTCTTATATCTTCTTCCATAAATGTCTTTTTTCATAGTACATGGCTGGATACATTCTGGACAGACCCTGGATTTAATTATACTATTCAACATTTATGTATGTCTGAATATTTTCATGGAATGTTCTTAACACAGTTGTCCCTCAATAGACACAGAGGACAGTTCCAGGACCCCGTGCACACCAAATCTGCAGATGCTCAAGTCCCTTATGTAGAACGATGCAGCATTTACACATAACCTGCATCTGCACGTAGGCTACAGCGGTGTATGTCCACACACCACTGCATTCTCCTGGATTCAGCGTGACGCTAGGGGCATGGCAAATTGAAATTCTGGTTTTGGGAATTTCTGGGTTTTTTCTTACATATCTCTGATTTGCCATTGGTTGAATCAGCAGATGAGACACCTGCAGACATGGGCTGGGCGGCTGAGTGCAAAACTGATGCTCTGCGGCAGACAGTGCAGAGCTGATGTAATGAGGGCGTGAGCAAAGGTGTGAAAGAAGTGAGAGCACAACCAGGGGGTCAGAAGTCAAGAGCAGAGAGGGCTGCACAAAGATCATCATGAGGTGGAAACTACAGTGCAGCGGGGTCAGAGGCGTGAGCACAGGGTGTCCCTTCCAGGAAGCTGGACTGGCTGCTTATGGAAGAAGTACAAGCGAGCAAGGGCTATACAAGGACGACCAGAGGAGAGAATTTAACCAAAATCAGTGTTTTGTGCATCTCCTGGGGAAATTAAAATTAAACTCAAGAAGCATTTCTCTAAATTCTAACTGCCCTTAGAGTTTAAAGCACCTTGTTTACCATTGGAGAATCATCCTTTATTTCTAGCCTGTTCAGAAACCAGTTGTTTCTTTTGCCTTTTCAGTCATAACGTGTAGGTTCCTTAGGGACACGTCTTGTGCCTCGACTGTGGTTCACATGTAGATGTTAAATAGGTACTTGATTAGCTTTAGGGGAAAGACACACAGGAACAGCAAGGCTGAAGAGCGCTGGTCTCGGCTCCTCCTTTTGGCTCTGAAGTTACCAAAATCTACTAGAAAATGAGTTACGAAAGCTAAACAGTGTATCATTTTCTTTGTGGTTTCCAGGCACAGACCTTTTGACAGATACTAGTTTTCCCAGCATTTATTATGCTGCAGTGTTAAAAGTCCACCTGGATGGGTATCAGTACTTGGTACTGTTAGATGCGTCCTAGGTGCCAAGTTCATCCCTTACGTTGCGCACACTGAAGAGGAGCTTGTAATGTTACAGAGCTCAACTGCTTTCACGAAACCAGTTTTTGAAAATCTAAATGGGGAGCCAGAGGATGGCCATCAAAAGCCCTGATTAAAAGGGTCAAAGGAGCCCTACCATTTTACTAACAATTAATTCCTGTTCATTATGGATTAAAATTGTGTTCTTACCTCTGATTTTACAAAGCCTTTCTCTCCTTTTTTTCCCCGTTCTTGAACATCAAATACAAATTACATGTTGTAGTTACCTTTTGCATAAACTTAAAGAACCAGACTGACTATTCAAAACTGAGTCTTTTTTTTTGACATGAAATAAATACCTTGCATATTTTATATAAGGAATCTTGTCCATCTCCTCCTGTGTCCTTAAAGTAGTCATGGGCTGGGAATGTTCGGTTAATATCCCTGGTGATGGCACTGTCCTGGGGAGACTCCTGTGGAAACATAAGCAAAGAAAAGGCTTAGTGATCAACCATGTACCTATTTGTTCAGGTTTCTACAACATGGGCTTCTCATTCGCATGCTTTAAGATGCTGCAGGGACATACATGGCAGTGTCTGTCCAGAAGGTATCCAGCCATGTAATATGAAAAATAGAGACATTTAATGAACAAGCTACAAGAAACACTGTACACAGGACAATGACACCTTAGTCCCCTTTAAAGTAGGCACCTTGGGACCTCACACAATTCTCCCAATTGCCATCAGCTGCCCCATCATATTTTCCTAAATCTCACTGACAGTCTGAAATCTCTTCCCTTTCGAAGGTGATCTTAGTTTTGGGAAAAGCTGGAAGTCACAGGCACCAAATCTGGGCTGTAGTGGGGGCTGAGTCACCTGGGTGATTTGATGCTTTGCCAAAAAAACTCTGCACGAAACATAATGCATACGAAGTCACATTGTTGTGATGAAGCTGCCAATCACCAGTTGCCCATAGCTGTGCCCTAAATAGTTTTTGTGGAGGAACAAAACTTGATGCAGATTCATTGTTCCACTTGCTCAGTCATTTTGAATGTGACGGCCACACAGTACAAATGCTCACTCAGTGGCATCTACCACCCCCACTGCCTAATACAATGAAGTCATCATTGTTTATGTATGTGCATTCCAGTCCATTCTCCTTGGCTGCCAGGTTACATTGATGTCGCACAAACCATTCTTGCAGATGCATGCCCAGAGTTACCATGTCTTCAGAGACCAACTACCCAAGCAAAAGCAAAACAAAATGTTATGGAGGGGAAAAAAAGATTGAAGAAAAGCAACCTGTTTTACTTTATATACTTCATGTACACCTCATTCCTTTTGCAAGAAAGTGCAGCTGGTGACCTTTCTATTGTAATAGGTAAAATGTGCTATTCAAAATGGGCTTCTGATAGGAAAATACCAAATCTAATCTCAAAAGGAGGTAAACTGCTCCTGTTTAAAAAAAAACGGGTATAGCCCTGTCAGGGTGGCTCAGTTGGTTGGAACATCGCCCTGTAACAGCAAAAAGGTTGCGGTTTCAGTCCCTTGTCAGGGCACATACCTGGGATGTGGGTTTGATCCCCCATAGGGGTATATGTGAAAGGCAGCCAATTGATGTTTCTGTTTCTCTCTCTCTTTCTCGTCAATTAAAAAAAAAAATCCTCAGGTGAGGATTAAAAAAAACCTGGGTGCAAAAATTGTTGCTTTAGCCCTGGTTGGTGTGGCTCTGTGGATTGAGCACTGGCTATTAACCAAAGGGTCGCTGGTTAGAATCCCAGTCAGGGCACATGCCTGAGTTGTGGGCCAGGTCTCCCAGCAGGGGGCACACAAGAGGCAACCACACACTGACGTTTCTCTCCCTCTTTTTCCTTCCCTTTCCCTCTCAAAAACAAATAAATATAAATGAACAAACTCTTTTTAAAAACAGAGGAAAACACAGGTCCACAACTCTTAAAAAAAAAATTTGTTGCTTTAACCGATCCTTTAGCATGAAACCGGTATGTCAGGTTCTTAAATAGAAAAGAGAAGCCCCTTAGCTGGGGTTTATCCTGGGGTAAATGGCATAAAAATGTACACAGCAATTGACTCAATATGAAGCTAGCCTACCAAATCCAAGGGTTGCAAAAAGGCTGTGGGAAAACATCCTTTGCTTTTGTCTATGGAGAAAAAAATGTTTCCTCTTTTGTCATGACTTAACTGAAACTGAGTGTCAATAACGTCAGCAATCCTTCATAAAATGTAACAAGCGTCCAGCTATTTCTAGTATCTTCCCCTTTGTTAATTTTTATTTGCTCACATGCTAAAGAGCTGGAGCATGGAACCATGACCTTCTATTTGCATAATGCATTGTCTTCACAGCCAAGACAATAGCCTTGGTTCTCCTTGAAGAGACTATATCACATCCAGGACACCATTCAAGAGCTTGACACTCCCATTTCAAGATGAAAAATTAAAGTGATATTCCTCTCTTGTCCAGTAATTTCTCTAGTCTAGCCTTTCGGCTAACTATGGTCCCAGGGTCATAAATACTTTACAGCTGTGGGATTTGAACTGACTAACTTTAAGTCTATGCTCTTTCTTAACCAGTGATCTATTAAAACCTTCAAAGACACTGCCACACTGCTTTCCAAGGAGCTTTACTGGCATGTATGACTACCCGCTTTTAATACGTTATTAACAACAGTTAAGGCAGCTCAGAACTGTGGTGATTCCTGACGGAAGGACAAAGTTCAAGGTGAGACCTAAGGCTACAGCGGCTACTGCCTGGTGGCAGCTTCCAGGCTGCAGCACATAGATAGGGAACAGACATGGATCTAGGGGTGTGGAGTGTCTCCTGAAATTGAGAAAAGAGAGAGCAGAATTTAGGGAGGGCACGATAGCTAGAATTTGTAGCTCAGAATGCTGGAGAGAAAAAGCCGAACAGAGGGAGCTGCAGAGTGATCTAGAGGGGTTCCTGTAAGTCATGAATCATAAAACAAAAGATGATAAACTGGATTTCACCCAAATTTAAAAATTTTCTTATTCAAAACAAACACCACTGTTAAAAACATGAAACTGTAAACCACGACCAGGAAAAAATACCTTGAAAATCTATCTGATAATAAAGTTTTATCCAGAATATAACTCTTAAAGAAAATAAGGAGACAAGTGATAAAAAGGGGAGAATGGTGGTAAAAGATAGACTAGATAGCCCACATAAGACATAAGCTAGCAAATAAGCTCAAGAAAATAACTCCACATCATTAGCCATCAGTGAAATATAAATTAAAAACACGACGAGATTCCGCCACACACCCACTGAATGCCAAAATGAAAAAGGTCCAGGACACTAAGTGCTGGCAAAGGGCATGAAACAACTGGAACTCCCGTAACTCTGCTGGTGAAGGTGCAAAATGGTGCAAATGCTTTGAAAACAATTTGAAAGTTTCTTGTAAAGTTAAACATATACTTACCATACAATTCAATTATTCCAACACTAGGAATTTACCCAAGAGAAATGGAAATATGAATACATGCAAAGACTTGGACCCTAATGTTCAGAGCAGCTTTATTTGGAATAACCAAAACGGGAAACAACACAAATGTGCTCCAATGGGTAAGTGGGGTTTTTTCAAAAAAGGTGTTATGTCCATGTAGTGAACTACTACTCAGCAACAAAAAAGGAAAAGCCTATTGACACACACACAGCATGGATGGATCTCAAAAACATTCTAAGTTAAAGAAGCCAGACACAGCAGACTGTTATCTATAATGCCATGTACATGAAATTCTAGAAAAGGCCAAATCATGTTAAAGAAAGCAGAGAACTTTTTGAAGTGATGGAAATATTATCTATCATACCTGTGGTTAAATTGTATTGAACCATTCACTTAAAATTGTTAAATATCCCCTGGCTGGTGTGGCTCTGGATTGAGTACCAACCAGCCTGCAAACTAAATAAAGGGTCACTGGTTCGATTCCCAGTTGGGGCACATGCCTGGGTTGCATGCCAGGTCCCCAGTAGGGGGTGTGCAAGAGGCAACCAGACATTGATGTTTCTCTCCTTCTCTTTCTCCCTTCCTAAAAATAAGTAAAATCTTTTAAAAATTAAATGAAATAAAAATTGTGAATTTTATTGTACATAAATTACATATGAACTCATTTCCAATTAGGATGGGGAAAAAAGTATAAAAAAGGATAGTTATACAAATACAAAGAGACCCAGGATGATTCAAATGCTTTAGATTAAGAGTTTCCAGTACTACTTCAAGTATATGTACCTAAATGCTAACAATGATGTAAATCCATACTTACCACAAAGCCTTAAAAACCAAGGGCATGGCTCCCTCAAGGGTGTCCGACCTGAGGGCCGCATGAGGCCCAGGATGGCTGTGAATGCGGCCCAACTCAAAATCACAAATTTACTTAAAACGTTACTAGATCTGTGTTTGTGATTATGCATCACAATGTATTTAACGTGTGGCCCAAGACAACTCTTCTTCCTCTTCCAGTGTGGACCAGAGACGCCAAAAGGTTGGATACTCCTGGATAAATCTGAGTTGTAAAGCTGGCTCAGTTTCTTACTAGTTAAACAACATTAGGCAAGATTCTTATTTTCTCTGGCTAGCATCACCCACCTTACAAAGATATAGTAAGGGTTACATTAAATGTGTACGTAAATTAGTTAAAGATACAAAGAGCTTTGGGCAGTGCCTGACATGTACAAAGGTATTACTTGATAAAAGTGAAAAGAAGCAAAGTCTCCAGCAATGCTGAGAGCAGGGGCTGTCCTCTGCACACACACACAACTGATATATATAGGATACACACATACGCGATACCTAGACTATATTATTTTTCATGTTTGTATCTCTTATGTTCCCTTTAAAATTATTCATTAGGGGTAGAAACAGTTACAGTTTTGTAACTTCCACAGAGCCCAGCATGGTGCATGGCACCCAGTCATGTTTGATAAATGTACCCCTAACACTGTAAACGCTTCTTTGAGATTGAGCAAAGCCCGGTGCTCACATGGTCAAGAGCCCTTCCCAAGCAGGATTGCCAATGCTAATGACTAAGACAAGATCTATGTGAATGAGGCACCAAATGAAATAGGAAAGAACCTTATTAACTGAATAATTTAAAAGACATTCCAACTAAGTATCTGGGGGGAAAAAAGTTGTGATGATTGATTTCATTAATAACTTCCAAACAGTGTGAAATACAGGCAAGAGAAAATAACTGTCATGAGAAGCAGATCAGAGTAGAGACTCTGAAGTGATGGAAAGATTGTATATAACATCTGTGGTTAAATTATATTGAACCATTCACTTAAAATTGGTGAATTTTATTGTATATAAATTACATATGGAATTCATTTCCAATTACAACAGAAAAAACATGTCTTTTAGCTCAAAACATAAAATAAATCAAATCATCCTGCAACTGTCAAGAGAAATAACAAGGAAAGGGTCTATATTAGAAATACATGCTGTATTATTGTGAGTTTAGATTTTTTTAACCTAGTCCTAGGATATGTGAATTCTCCCAAAACCAGTTTTAATTTTAACACACAAGTAGAATGAAATAACTACACACAGAAATTATAACAGGCACATATTTTTTGCTCGGGAATTACAAAATCTTTATTGTCGATAAGTATGTTTCATGAATAGTTCAAACAACCAAACGGACCACAAAGAGTCCCAGCTTCAATTTTGAAACTTATCTCACTCATCAAGAAAAAATGGCTCTGACCGCATTGAAACTACAACTTTCTGCTGACATAACTTGCTGTTAAGACAGAGGCAAGAACAACATGTATCTGAAAAGAAACTATGTCCAGAACATACACGGAACTCAAAGAAAAGAACAACCTAATGAAACAGATAAACACCTGAGAAGACACTTCGTAAAAGAAATTCTACAAATGGCCAACAAGCAAACAAAAAAGCAGGCCAATGTCAATTACAAGCGCGGCGAGCCAGCCAGCCAGAACGGCTGCCGAGGGGTGTGACTTCTTGTGCAATGACAGAGAGGGCTCCTACCCGGAATACGCTGTCTGACAGAGTAATTCAATCCAATGGGTACTTGAAAATCAGAGTTACTGATTTCAAAGTCCTGAAGGAAGGTGACCCAAAGCAGCATTAAGCAGTTTCTGAAAGATTTTGGGGCTTGGAAAAAAGAATGGGGATTTAAAGCACTAAAAGCAATGATTAAGATAAATTTCACACTGACAAAACTTTCCAGAAATGATGAATAGACATGTTATTAACTTATGTTTGGAATGTAGTTATAAGAAATTCTGAAAAAGCTGTTACTTCTATTCTTCAGTTATATCTCCACTTGAATTATATCTCCATTTCTGAAGAGAATTCTGATTTTTTAAATGTCAGATTAATTTACTCTATGAATTTTATAAAACAACAATGAAAGCTCTGAAACATGCTAAGAATGATACACAGTGGGTTAAGACAAGCAGGAAAGTTAGAAAATTATATTAAGAATTGAGAGGAACATGGAACGCTTCAAAATATTTTCTGCCAGGTTATCAGTCGCATCAGAATGACTATGGAGATAACTTGAAAAGGATGCACGGTAATTAGAGATACACGATCTGAAACTTCAAATGCACACAGGATGGAAAAATAACAAAGAAATAAAAAAACCCACTAATATTCTGTAACTACTCAGTTTTCATTAATCTTGCATCTCTTACCCACTGATCAGTCATAGGAGCCTCCAGAGAATGAAGGGGTAAAATGCCCTCGAAAACAGGTGAATTTGAAAATTCACATGCTGGATTTTTGATGCTTTCAAGAATGATAATAAATCTAGGAGTTCCATGTGAGCCAAGTGCTTAAAATATTTGGTCTTAGAAAATATGCAGAAGAACTTATGAATAAACCCATTTGACTTACAAGAAGCCAAACTGTACAAAAATGGTCCAGAAATTCTAATGACAAATTTAGTAAATTCCTTTCAGAATAATGACATCATTAAATTTGAAAGATTCTGAGAACAAACCACAGTAACATTATGGATGACTCCTTCCTAACAGAACACCACAAAAAGTTAGGTAAAACATGTAAACCCAAGTGCTTATAGAATTAGGGCCTGTACAATACACATGCCTCCTATTTCTAAGGCGTGAACACAGCTAATACAGGGAACCTGCTGGTGCGGTGCATACTGGGTGACACTGTTCATGGCCAAACCGATTAAGTTTACTGCCTCTCAACCCGACTACAGTTGGCAAAATGGCTCAACAAACAAGCTTGTACAAAAGTACTGAAGGCAATGGCGCAGAGATGCAAACTTAAAGGAAAAGGAGTGGCAAAACTAGTCAGTTGATAGGCCCTGAAAATTACTGTAGTTATGGCAGTCTTTTTTTGGGTTTTTTTTTTTTTTTGATCAGCCGGTTTTGTGTTTTGGCTGCTTCATTTAATCCCCAGAAAAATAGCTTTAATCTTCAGAAAAAAACTAAAATGCATATGATTATGTAGTATTAACATCTTGCAAACTTTTTCTGTTAAAAGTTAGATAGCAAGTATTTTTGGCTTTTTGGGCCATTCAGTGTTCCAATTACTCAACCCTCCCTTTGTAGAGCAAAAGTAGCTACAGACAATATGTAAATAAACACTTCTGTATTCTAATAAAACTTTATTTATAAAAACAAAGCATGCTGAGCCCCTAGACCATGCTGCTTTAAATACACAACACCACAGTAATTTGTCATGTGCAACGTGGCTGGAGAGATTTTTGTAATGATTTTAAAATACATTAGCATGCTGCTTCTGATTGATTCCATACACACTGTACCTGCAGAAATTCTGTAATAAGCTCTAATAACTTAAAATGTATATTCCTTTAGATATACTATTTTTTTCATGTAGTAACAAATGTTAAAAATGTTTGCTACATTTTATAAAAGCCAATTCTCAAAGTTCATATACAATATTTCTGTATCCCTTATGTAGTAAAGGTTTAAATAAAACCCTTTAATTACAGAGGTACACCATCCCTCATATTTCAAGCAGCAATATAAATAATATACATAATAAATACACACACTGAAACATACTAGACTGGCTAAAATAAAAAGACAACACCAAATGTTGATGAGGATATGAAACTGGAACTCTCAATTGTTGCTAACAAAGTTGTAAAATGATACAAACAACTTGAATTACAAGGTAATAAAGTTAAAATCACACCTACCCAGACCCAGCAACTCCACTTCTTAAGTATTACCCAGGAGAAAGAAAACATACATCCAAGAGAAACAAAATATGTACAAAATTGTTCAGCAAAAACTTACTTGTATTAGCCAAAAACTAGACACCCCAAATGTCCATCACAGAAAAAGATTAAACAAATTATGGTATATTTATATCATGCAATAATATATACATTGCTGGAAATAATTTCATTAAAAACTGTACTCTAAAATATCAGCACTTTTAAAATTTATTCACTAAAAAATACTGAGAATTAACACCTCACACCAAACTCCAAAGCTTTTTTCCACACTTTCTCATCCATACTCCTGCCAAATGGGACTAACTGTTACCCAAACATACTCCAAATCAATGACCTTATTGCATTTTTAAAAAGAAAAATCTAACTTTTTGTTCTCTTAGTATAACAACAAAACCTTTTTGTTTTCCCATTTTAATAAGACTTTTGCTTCCTTATAATAATTATAATAATACTAGGGGAAATAAAAATAATTGCAGAACTCAGAAATTAGGCACATGCCTAACTTTTTACATAATTATTTTTATAAGTTTACACTGCTTTGAAAAATTAACTTTTACTAACTGCAAAATGTTGTGAGCATCTTTTCATGTTATCTGACAGTTACCCTGCTCTAGCATTTTTTTTATCCTCCCTGGAGAACATGCATATTGATTTTAGAGAGAAGGGAAGGGAAGGGAAAAAGGGGTGAATGGGGGGGGGGAGAGAGAGAAACATCGATATGAGAGAGAAACAGGGATCTGTTCCTTCTTAAATGTGCCCCAAACAGGGAGGGGTGGGGATGAAACCACAACCTAGGTATATGCCCTAACCAGGAATTGGGACTTGAACCCTCAACCTTTTGGTTTAGGGGACAAGGCTCCAACCAATTGAGCCATGCCAGCTGTGGCCCTGCCCCAGTATTTTTAATGCATAGTAAGTAACCTGTCATGTAGATATACCATAATTTACCATGCCAAATCTCTGATTTGGGAATATTCAGGCTGTTCTCCTTTCTTTGCTATTATAAACAAGGCTGAAAGTAGAGCCATGATTCTTAAAAGACAGGAGATGGTTTCCACAACCACTCTCTTCCCCTAAAGATCCAGCACAACCCTCGTGTTTCGGATTTTGACGTATTCTGCCAATCATCCTTCAGAAAAGCTGCATCAATTTAGACACCACATTGGTAGAACCCTTACAGCAATTACCCTGCTGGTTTGGAACAGTCACTCAATGTACCTGTTTTGTCCTCCTAGTCTATATATCCAAGAATTGTATCCAAAGTTGCAAAGACCTGCTTGTAACGTTTATTGACTCCATCCCATTCAAACTCCAATGCACTGTTTGCTTAACCCATGTGCTGACTGATTTAGAAAAAGGTACTGCCATACACACAATTTTTTTGCTCTGTCAGTTGAGATGACTTAAAAGTAGTAACGCCCAGTAGCAATAAGCACACCTAGTGTCAGGATCTTGGTTTCTAATTTACCAATAAAAGGAACCAGGGCTCCTTAGAGAAATGGCTGATTCTAGGGCTGCGGTAGGTTATATACATACAGAACATATACAAGTGTCAGCAAGTAAAGAAACCCTCCTCAATTTCCCATCACAAAAAACACAAGCTCACAACCACAGGAGTATGTCAGAGGGACACCTGAGCTAAGTGGAAGAGCTGCCAGTGGCCAAAACTGGGACAAGTGGAGCAATAAAATAAATGAAGTAGTACTGGATTATAATCTAAAGCACAAAATGAATATCCATGAGTCCATACTTAGATAAATAAATGACTGAATAAATAAGGGGGAAATGAGACAAATCTCCCATACAGAAGAATTCCAAATAACTTACACCCTGCATTCACAGAGGGTGCCCACTCCTATGTGGGCTGTGCACAGTGAATTCCTTCAGAAAAGTACAGTGTGGAAAGGGGGGGGGGGGAAGTAACTTGGTGGAGAAATCTGACAAACAAGACCTCAGCCAGATGGTGAAAGTCAACATCAATAGTGGTAAATCATGTTGATAATATGTACCCTTGATATGAGATCGTGAAAATGGTACTTTACTCATAAACTCTTCCTAAAAAATTATAAACCTCATGAGAAAAACATCTGACAGATTCCAGTGGAAGGGCATTCTATAAAATACCTGACCAGTGAAACTGTCCAGGTCACCAAAAACAAGGAAGGCCTAAGAAACTGATACAGTCAGAAGGAGACGTGAGGACTGAACGTATGCAGAATCCTGGATGGGATCTGAAACAGAACAAGGACATTCGATACCAACTAAGGAAATCCAAATAAAGTGCGCACTTCAGTTAATAATAACGTCCCAACTTTGGCTCATTCATTACGAGCACGGAACGAATATACCACACCAACGGGAGACGTTAGCAACGGGGGAAACAGCGCAGCATGTGCGCGAATACTCTGTGCTACTCGCACAGTATTTCCGCAAACCTAAAACCGTTCTTAAAAATAAAGTTTATTAAAAGAGAAAAAGGCATTATCACCTCCTTATTAGACAACATGGAGATTCAGGTTTAGTGAAGTTAAGTCACCCAAGTTCACATAATGATTTGCACTTACTAGGCAATCAACAAAATACTGGACTGCATTTGTGGACTAAAACTGGTGAAATGAATGCTGCATATAAGCTCAACAGAAATCAAAAGTAGGCTGTGTTCATGTGACTGATTTCTAGATGATTTCTTTCTTGGCTCCAATTCTTATGTTCTTTTGGTGTATGGGACAAAGCAACAGTGAGGCGTTGTTCCTTTTCAAAATTTTAAGGTTCTTTTAAAATAATTTGCTCAGAGAAAAATCTAAGCAAAAGCTAATGTTTGTGCTGTTTTCTTCTCCCTGTGTTGGTTTTGAAAGTCAGCCATTAGTTCAAAACACAGTGGTACCACATTCTGTAATTTTTCTGGATGACTATTTTTATACCTTACTGTGAGAATTGGCCCACTGGGTAACTTCTCAGGATTAACAAGGTACTGGGAACTGGCGGAAACCCTTTGAATACACACCCTTTGTAAACTCAAGTTGAAAAATAGAAAGCTAAGAATGGCAGGAAGAAAAAGAAAGTACCCAAACAAAGAAAATGTAATGGAAGGTTGCCATGAGAAATAACCAGCATGGGGAAGATCATTATTTCCACAGTGGTTTCATGCCTAAAGAAGAAGCTGAATCTTAAGACTAGACCAGACTGTTGTACATGCTGTGTTAAAAAGCCATCATGCAATACTCAAGAAAAGAGAATTAAACAGAAACACCAAAACCCCACTCAATCCATTATACCATGTCCTATATTTACAATATGCTTCACAGATATAATAATCTTTTGGTTACATTTTGCTTTTAAAAAGTCAACTACAGCTTGTCTGAAATAACTGTGGCACTCCTTGCCAGATTTAGAAATAATTAAGCAACAATAACAAGAGCTAAGGCAGATCTGCAATCACTGTTCTACGCACCTTACTCTCAGATGGATCACACAGATCTGTCTATTGTAACAACCCTCTGAGGAGGGCTCTATTATTTCTCTCATTTGACAAAGAAGAAAGAAGTTAAGTCACTTGGCAAGAGAGTGAGGAGATGCTATTGGAATCCAACCGGTTTCTTTCTAGCCCACATTCTTTACTCAAATACGTATATTGTGAAAGTGAAGAAATTCTCTTATCAGTAGTCAGTGGCATTTATGATTCCCAATATATTAAAAAATGCTTTTGTTTTCTAGACTCTTGTAACTAAAATTGACATGACACCAATTTAGACAATGTGCTTTTTCTTTTTACTCATATATAAGTGTTTTCTTGGATGAAGAGTGTTCACTGCTTATAAAAAAGCAGAAGTCACTAAAGCCCTAATGATGCACAGAGAAATGTATCATGCTCTTAAACATAAAAACAAAAGGGAAAAAATACCAACATGTAGCCCTCCTAGAACTTAATCAAAAGGGCACTTTTTGTAAATGCTAGGTGGCCTTCAACATGTATCATAAATTATTTTAGATCAAAACGATAGTAATCTTTTAATCATCCTGCATTTTATTCTTTTATTAGGGCTAACCAATATAGATAGATATTATTTTTAGACCACCATATCCTGGCCTCTCAAAGAACCATCTTCACAAAATCGTGCTGTTGGCATGTTTAGAGACCCTACTGAAACACACACACACTCATGTGTGTGCCTGCTAGGGAGACCTTGTACTGCATGGAGAGGTAGGTGAGGACACCTACCTCATTACTCAGTGCCTGAGTAATCAGAAGTCCTGTCTCTCCTACACAAACATGGGTATTTCCCCCCCATGGACAATGATTCAATGTCCATTTTTGTTCTGGCCTCCAGGAAGCTCAGAACCAAATTCACTGCCCAACTTTAAACAACACAGGATCTCATGGCCTGTGTATCTGTGTATTATCTTCCTCTTCTACCTCTATTTTTCAAATTTCTTTCTTATTTACCTTTTGCTATTTTGTTGAATTGTAAGTATTCTAATAAAGTCCCTCCATACCTTAGTAATGAGGCACGGTATATTTTGTATAAAAAGCCCCTCAAGTCCATTCCATAGTTTAATCAACAAGAATTCTATAAATAAATAACCTAACAATGCAAAACCATCTTTATCTTAAACTCAGGTTTCAAGACAATAGAACATGTGCACCTATGCACACGCACTCGTCTTGTCCCTGGGGGACCAGCCCCGAGGCTCTCCCAATCAGCATCCTTTCAGCACGCTGTTCCTCCACACCAACACAGCGGCGGGGACTCAGTGGAAACTTGACTGTGGGTGGATACGGTTTCGTATATTTATCTTGGAGATTTGCTCTTACAGGTGAAAATAATTCCAGTAAAATTGTCACTGAGTTAACACTTAATAAAAGACTTCAAAAGTTGAACCAAAAAGAGACAAGAAATGGATCTTTAACATATTTAAATAAATTAAATATTGTGTAGGTTTTCAATAATTAATGCCTTAAAACTTCCATTCCAACCACATGCTCTAACACACTGCAGAGAGAGCAAACGAACTAGACTTCCACAATCGTGGAAGTAACCGAAGGCATTTCGGAACCTGCCACAAGCGTGTGGAGACTGAAGCTGGACTTTTGACACAGAATGAAAACAGAATTTAGGTGCTCTACAGAGATCACACAACATACTGAAGAGATCTCTAACTCTGGGTCAGGCAGTTCTGTCTCTGAATATGGCCTCCCCCACTTCAACTGTATGACCTTGGACAAGTCTCTTCACGAGTCTGAGCCTTAATACCCTTCTGTGCAAAATTTATGCAACAGTCTCTTTCTCACCGTTATGAGCAGCAAATGGGATACTGCATGGAAAGCAGGTAGCCTGAGGTCTTGGACATCAGTGGTAGCTCTTTCCCATCACACTTAAGATTTATGATGTTGGCATATTTTCTACATTGGGAGGGAGGCCAAAGGACAAAATGTGTTTGGCAGGTTTTCCCGTGTTTGGGACTTAGTGCCCTCTTGGTGATCTGCAATTCCAGATAGCATGCAATTCAGAAATCCATTGTATTTTACCAACATCATAATTTATCTTATCCAACTGAAATTATACAGAAGAAAAATCAGGCAACAGAAAAACAGACACAAAATATAAATGGTGCAATAAATTTTTTTTTAACCAATGTGCCATGCTAATGGAAAACATCATAGAGCTCAGTATGAAATATCTTTGTTGATTATCTTGTCCAAAAAAAAAACCAAACCCCAAAAACATCATTTCTCAGAGGCAAAAATTCATTTGAGTTTGTCTATTATCTTTGCCTCATTTAGCAAAGAGCTCTTCCATTTCAAGACAATCAAATAACCATACCAACCCCCTACTGGTACCAATCCTTATTTACTCTTTTTACCTTCCAAAGAGAAAACAACTTACCCCAAGCATGACAGCTATCTATGTATGATAATCAATGCACTGCCAAAGAATCTTTATTACAGAAAGCAGGCTCCAGAAATGTTTGCCAAATTAGTGCCAGTAACCGTAATATATACTTCAGCACTCTATCAGCCAAACAGTTATATACCTATTATGTTGAATCTAAAGCATACAAATATAAAAAAAATTAGGTGACTTCTTCAGAAAAAAATAGCTCTTTAATAAGATAATGTACTGCTATCACATTGTTTCGGTCCAAATATGGCATGATAGTGCCGTTCTAAAAATAAACCCAAGTCCCTTGTGATATGCAGCCTTTTAGCTATGTTCATTTCCTTTTAGGGCTCAAGTTTCCCACAGGAAAATAATTCAATGTTTGGCAAAACTATCCTAAATCATGTATAGATAAGGCGCAAATGCTAACTGTACTGTCAATGTTTTCCTGCTTCGCTATTGTTGATTTCCCTTCACAGAAATCCATGGTGGAGAGGCCAAGGAGCAAGAACTACTGAAGAACTGGTCCCTGACAAAAGTGAACACAAGAAGTGTCATTTTGAGTTAGAAGGTGGCAGGGGAGGTAAATTTATGAGTCAGCTAAATTACAAGCCGCAAAATTATTACACACAGAGTCATATTCCAAACAAATGTTTCTGATAATTGTGATGACTTTTAAATACTTACTTCAATAGTGTTTTTATTTTATTGAGCAAAATTGCATATCAAATGTCCTCTTGATACAGGTTAATACCGACCATATTATTTGATTTATTATTTGCTGAAAGATTTTATACTGCATTATGTGCTAAAAGCAAATCTTCTCAAAATCACTCACTCGTAATACACCCACAATGATCAAGACCCACATTCCTCAAGCTGCATTTTTATGTAAACGTATCAACCAAATTGTGATCTTTAAGAAAATGTCTGTTTCATAATGCTTAAGACCTAGCTGTGTCAGTTTTACTGTAAAAAGTCAGTTTCTTCTGAAAATAAGTCTCAAGTCAGATTTAAGTGTACTTATTAAGTAGCAAACATGTAGCAGCTGTAAAATGGCACCATATATTAAAATACGACCTTAGGACTCTGCAGAGTTCCTTGCGCACAGAAGAGTTAACAAACATTAAAATGAGAGTGTCACTGGTCACAAACATCTCTAGCAGTGTGTTGCTGAACTGCACTTAGAATTCTGTACCAGGTCCGCGTCCATATATTCCTATATATTCACAGGCTATATATAGGTACATGTTCTAAGTTTCCACCTTTATTTCAGGCAAAAATTATGTTTCTTGAGCCCTAATATATATAAAAAATCATGTCTGAGATTTTAATTTTTCTACTAAAAAACTAATCTTAAAAATAAATTATCAAGAAATGAGTATCTTAAAGCTATCTTGTGTCATCATTAATGTATCAAGCTGTACTTAGATTTTTCTGCTAATTTAAAAACTTAAAAATTATCAGTACCTAGGTATAATACCAACCAAATTCTCTTACTATCTGTGTAGTAATTCCTTCCTACCTAGGTAGTAAAAGTTTTCATGGTTTTCAATTGTTTTTGTTTCTCTATTTAAAATTGTTGAGAAATAGCGACTTTAAAAGGTACCGAACAACAGTTAATCTTCAATTTTATTTAAGCAAAACCTTCACCCTCTAATCTCACCAGCTGTAAAAAATACTACAAACACCAATGAAGCTGTTCTACAGCCACCCACTCATCTGTCCTTCCTCTAGCAAACACTGCTGAGGCGGTTGCCAGTGAATAAGAGAAGAAGAAACTTTTAAGTTCTTTCTAAGAACTTTTAGAAGATTTTGCAAAACAATGTATTTGATTCAAAATACCAGTGAAAGACTATTTCAACTTATTTAATATACACCAAAATCTAAACTCTTTTCTTTTTTCCAATCCTGCTGGAAACACCTGTTTTCAAGGCACTTGACAGATGTTGAACGATCCTTTGGACTCATTCTGGTGGCACGGCTGAGTCCAAGAGAGGTCTGAGACCTGGACTCCAGTTCCAGTGCTGTGACTGATGAACTCCGTTGCTACTCTGGGTTTCTCTTTTCCTGTCTGTGAAGGCGGAAGTCTAGATTAGGACCTTTAAGTGGTCTAGTTCTGTCACTTTGGGATTCTATATTTATGTCATCTACCTACTCAAAAATCTTAAGTCCATCTCCAGTTCCTAATTACAATCAAACCCCTTGGCCCTCAGTCCAGGCAGGCCCAACTTATCTTTTGACCCGACTATCCGCTATACCTGGAAACCTCCGGTTCACTAGGAAGACGGCAGCCCAGCTGACGTGTACTGAGTGTTCACTGAGTGCCGAGCACTGTGCTGAGACAGCACCACACCCATCGCCTCGTTTCATCTTTGTAACGGTGTACGAAACAGTGTTATCAAGACAACAGAGACTAAGAGGGATTACATATCTTGCCCTAGGTCTCACAGCTAGAAAGTGGCAGGGCTAGAATTCAAACCCAGGTCTGTCTGCCTCTCAAGAACATGCTTTCAATCACTATAGATTAAATGGTCTCTTTATCCCTAAGTATATAAATGGCTTCTCTCTTAATAAGGCCTTTGAAGTTTAAAATACCTTTTGCTACAATTTTACTTTTTTCCTAATACAACTCTTTTTTAAATTTTTTGATTTACGGTCATCTTTAGTGCATTTTTTTCCATTACAATTTAGTCCCCTTATGCTCCCCCCAATACAACTCTTTTTTTAAAAAGTTCAACTAAATGATACCTCTTTACTAACTTTGGTCCCAAGTTTCCTTTCCACGTCTCTCTACCCTGTACAGTTCTTACTATAAGCCCAAAGACTAGTTCCTTGAAGAAGCACATCCAAATATATGTATCTTAATGTCTGAGGAACTGTATGGGACTAATCCTGTAGAACATCTATAAAAGTAGGACAAAATACACAGACATCAGTATCTTCAGAGAGCAAATCGTCAAGACAGAACTTCAGGGGTTTATGATCCCTGAGAGAAGGAAACCCACCAAGCTGCTCCACATTCACCCAGGGCCTTCCTCTGAGGATAAATGTTGATTTGCAGCAGGCCCTGGGAGTCACTGGAGGATTCTGACCTTGGCAGCACTCTTTCTGTGAACTTCTATGAGGCCAGCATGCACAACTCTACACACTTAAGTTGTGATAGTATCCGACTTTCATAATGATTCTAAAACTGAGGTATAATCCATTTTACAGACCAGAAAATGAAGGGCCAGAGATTCATGTTCTTTTAACAACCTTTGTTTTTACATCTGGGGAAAGAAAGTGATCCACAGCCTACCATAATTACAGTAACAATGCAAACAGCTTTACTATCAATGTAACATGCATCGGATCTTGAACCAACTCCTATGCTGGCATCATCTTCCTTAAAGATGAGTATCCTTCTGAAATTTAGATAGATCAAGATTACCTAATACATTGCCAGAAGTAGAATCTAACTTTGTTTTAACTTTATTTCCAGTGCTCTGGAGGGTATAATACACATCATCAGTATGATGATGTTAACAATATATGATGTTAACAAAATCCAAGCAGAAATGGCTTCAATCCTCATATCTGTCATGTCATGAAGAAAGAGAACTTTTAAAAATGAAAGCAATGTCTTTTGAGTCGGATTCTGTTCTCCAAGGGCCAGTGAATACAGAGACCCACAAAGACCTTTTTTTTTTTGGTTTAGCTATAAATAAATGGCTTTGTCAGTGGGGATTTCCCCAGTCTTTCTGGAAGAAATTTCAGAAATAAATCATGCTGTTCAATGCTGTATTTGCTTTCTCCCCAAAATATTGTCTTACTAACTCAATTCAACAAGTACTTCTTGAAAGCTAATAAACACAAAATGTAAAGTTTTATTTTGAAAAGATTTTACTGTTGTATTTTGTTCAAACTGATACAATCTTATGGTAACAAACAAATAAATCTTTCATTAGGTGACTGCAGTCACGGTGGTCTGACATGAAGATGCGCTTTTTAACTTTGCAAAGGGATTTCTTATGTCATATATTGTTTGATATTTATTGGTCACTTTACTAGGGCCTTTTGTCTATTGATCCTTTGGGTTTCTTCAATCCTGTCCAGCTGGGTACTTTATGGAAGCAGTAGGGGGAGATGAGACTGCAGAGAATCCTACTTACCCAGGGCTTGGCCCATCTCACACACTGCTTTCTAGGGAAATTGATCTAACACATATCCTCTTACCTATGAATACCATACAGCAGTTTGTAAGTTTGTATTCCTTTTGTGATCTCATAGTGCCAGATCCTGTATAGCAGTCACTGTATGTGTACACATACTCATTACACATGCACACACCACTCACACTTGTTTGCTTTCATGTTATTCCTTCCTGTGACATCAAAAAAGATACTTTCTTATATTGGCCTTCTCTCAGTAAAAAATAAAGTTTAAAAATCTAAAAAGATCCAAATGTCTATACCTATGAGGCACAGTGACATAGTGGGTCAGGAATCAAAAATGTCTTACAACCTCAAAACTCAGTTTCCACAATGTAAAAGAGGATTAAAGACCCTCTCCTTGCCTGTCTTCCCAGGAGGATGCACAGGACAATGAGCAGGAAAGTGCTCCATAGAGGGCAGTAGGTAATGCAGTGCTACCAGGCCCTCCTTTTCTACTTCAGTAATATGTTCTAAACCTCCTGATCCTCCTCTACTTCTGCTAAAATTTATCTGCTTTTTCCTAAACGTGGTCTACACTCTTCATAAAAAGTAATACACCTGCACAGCTGTGAAGGCCTGCCTGTACAGAAGTTAATAAAAACAGCAGACCTCTTACTCCTCCTGCCCTGCTCCCTGCTCTCCAACGACAACCATTTTCATCTTATTTTTAGCTGTTTGTTTTTATTTATATTTCTAAATAATTAAATTACTATTTTCCATTTTTTAAATCACAGTTTCTAGTATGGGGGATGATACTGTAGCTCTGTTACAGCCCCCAAGCTCATCCATCCCCCTCATCATGACTCTCAAAATATTTCCGCTACAATTTTAAACCAGTACTTTTTATAACTCAATCATACTATATCATAATTAGACTTCCTTTTTTTACCTTTCTATTTTTCTGAAGTTACTAACTGCCTAAATTCTTTTTCTTTCCTTCAGTACTCTAAGTATCTATTACCAATTCTTCCCCAACAATTGTGACAGAATTTTAAATTCCTCCCAATAATATTTTCGTAAAGATATGACTCCTACTGACCTCCTTCCATCTGCTCCCATTTGGACTAGTTGCTTCCTAGGTCTGCTGCACATCTAACTTGCTAGGGCTTTCCTTCCTATCACTGTGGGAATGCCTTCACCTCTCGCTATACTGGGGTCCCTGTTTCCTGGGTTCGTACCTTCCTCTTTCTTGATCTCAGCTCTCATTCTGGGGAAGCCTATCTTCAGTCACTTTCTGAGAAAGTAAGTAAGTAAGGAGGGTAAATATTTCAGACCCTGCATATTTCAAAATGAACTTATTTACCCCTCACACTTAAATGTTAAATGACAAGTTTGGGCATAAATTCTAAGTTAAAAATCACTTTGCAAAATACTGAATTTATTCCTTATTATCTACTATGGAAAGTCTAATGCTATTCAGATCCCTCTAACTTAGTTTGTTTCCACTCTCCCATCCCTACTCCAGACCAAGAAGCTTTTAGGATTTTTGTTTCCAGTGTTCTGAAATTTTATAATGATTTGCCGTCCAAGTCTTATACATTAAGCTGGTCCTTTTTATTGTGAAAACTCATATCCCACAGTTTTGGAAAATCTTCTACTGATATTTGAGAATTTCCTTCTTTCCTTTTCTCTATTTTCTTTCTAAAAATCACGTTAGATACTGAGCCTCCTTGATTGAAGCTCTAACTTGTCTTGTTTTTAGTTTACTTTAATGCCTGTTGTTTCACTATCTGGCCTACTTCAATTTTATCTTCCAACTTTTCTGAGTTTTAAAAAATCTGATTATACTTTAAATATCAAGAGCTCTTTCTTATTATCTTTCTGTTTGTTTTTTATGGCATTCTATTTTCTTTTAATGAATATAAAAATCTCTGAAAATGTTACAGTTGAAATTTTTTTGAAGTTTTCTTCTGTGACTGGCACTGTTTCTGTTTCCTCTGATTTGTTTTGCTCTGGGCTCTGTATTTTATGAGATGATTTTCTTAAAAGACTAGTGATCTCTGGCTGACTGGTAATATTAAAAGTGAAGGAGTAAAAACTAATTAGTATAAAAATAACAGTAACCTAGATTTCCTGATTCTCAGTTCAGAGTTCACTTAAGCATACTATGATGTCTTTTGTCTCCAAATTTTGAAAAAACAAAAAAGCCGAATGATTTATTTACAGCCATAAAAAAATGTTTGTATTCCCAGGGTTGAAAAATATATTAATAATATGTCCATTTAATATATAGTATTTAGCTTTTCTTCAACCTGAAATAAATTATGCAAAAATCAACATATAGACTGATCAATGAAGACTTTTAACAAATCTCATAGTGCACAACTCTCCCATCCTTAAACTCCCAAAACTCTGCTCATTACAGTAAGTTTTGGTTTGCCAATAATTTATTTAACAAATTTTTTATGATACAAAACCACATAGTGAAATTAAAACATTTCGTACAAAACCACCGTGCAGATTTTTTTAAATCCTCACCTGAGGATATATTGATTTTAGAGAGAGAGGGAGAGGGGGAGAGGGAGAAACAACAATCAGTTGCCTCCCGTACATGCCCGGACCAAGGATCAAACCCACAACCTAGGTCTATGCCCTGACCAGCGATGGAACCTACAACCTTTTTGGTGCTTGGAACGACGCTTCAACCAACTGAGCCACCTGGCCAGGGCCACTGTGCAGATTTTTAAATCAAACCTGAAAAGCTTAGAATGCTCTCAGAAACCACCCTATTACATGAGAACCTGCAACCTTGTTGCTTTATTTTCAAGTTCGAAGAGGTGGGCAATGCATTCATAGCACAAAAATTCAAGTTTTCCCAATCCTTAAAACACTGAAAACATTATTCAAGTAAAAAGGAAAAGTCATTATAAAAAGGAATTTATACAGCAATAAAGCCTAAAGAAAACTCTTTCCAAATGGAATTTAGGGTGATTCAACAGATTCATGAAAAATTCAAATATCCACTCTGGTTTAAGGTAGTTCTTCATTAAAATGGAGCATTTGTCTTTTTGTAACTGCTTTTCTGCTCTAACAGGAAAAAAGCTACACCTTTGTTAAAATAAATGACTGTATAAAAACACAACTAATTTACAAATATAACAATTAGCATGATCTTATTTTAAGGTGTACTATTCAACATAAATTTCAACATAATCAACAAAAGCTTATGCTTCCTCTGATACCAGTCATATACCATATAAAGTTAAATGTACTGTCTTGCCAAAGTCCAAGGTAATTGAGTCTAAAAATATACCTTTTTTTTCTCATTCTGATCTACTCAGATTGGTATTTAGCCCAAACGTCATCAAATGTTGCATTAAGTATTCCAGGATGAAAAGATTACTTAAATACAAGCTCTCCAAATGTGTATCACACAGAAACTGCCCCTAGCCACAGGAGACTGCATGACTTCATCTAAGCACGTCCCCTTCCCCCCAACATACACAAATACACACATGAAAATAAAAATTAAAAAGCAATATAGACAATGAATGTGAGAACAGAACTGATACTTGGAAGAAACCTTAGAGTTTATATAGCCCAATAAATACAAGATAAACTGGAAAAACATCTCATATTAAGCAAGTATCAGTTGGCAAGGGAGCTGGGAGCTTCATTTTTCTTTAAATTATTCTATCCACTTAGTTTCTACTTTACTTTTAGACTGAGACACGGACAGAGTCTCTAATGTGAAAAAAAAACAAAACAAAAAACCCTCTAATAACACCTAAATTTGGCATTAGGACAAAAATGTAAAAACCTATTAACAAATGCTATTATTGAAAGAGTTGCCTTTCCAATCACTAGAAGACCAGCTTGATTAGCCATTTACAGGATATTAAACAGAAATTTTCTGTTTTCCATGATCACAAAATGGAACCCCACTGGAGGAAAAAATTAAAAGGGTTCTCTCAGCACCCCCCAAAAGTAAAATCTACTGATTTAACTTCAGTTTTCTATAAAACTAAGTCTTTAAAATTTCCATAGTTGCTTAACTAAAAATTCTCAAGCAAGCTGTGCAAACTTGAAAACGTTGCATTCTCCAACATACATGAAAAAAAAGTTTGCCTTTTTTGTGGAACTATGCTACTTCAATAAAGAGAAAATGTATACAACTGTTTTTTTAGAATCTAACAGAAAAGGTTTTCCACTTGAAATGGCAATTTAAAGACATTGCTAACTTGCAATTTCAATATGAATTCTAAATTTTGAAATAACTTAGAATCAAATTTTCTAACACTAAATATAAAGAGCAAGCAAGTCTTAGGGAAGAACTCAGAATCTTAAGTTTAAATATTACATACTACTTAATCACTTAAAATAAGTTTAAATAGAACACATGAGAATTTAAAATGAAATTGACATCTAAAACCTAGCATAGTAAAGCTGCCCTTTATTTTAAAAGGGGTAGAAACTTTCCCATATCATAATGGAAAACCAAAGCCTATCTGCCTCTTTTATAAATATCCATGTCCTTTCTTGGATTCAAAAATCTACTTTCACCCACGTCCCTTAGGTTTCTTCCATCTTCTATCTCCCTGAACATCACTGTCGCATTCAGATCGCAACTTCTAGCCAAAGGCAGAGATCATACAAGTCCCCTGAAGACTTCAAAACGTTAAAAGCAGTAAAAAAAGTAGAGGAAATACTCTCATGCATGGAACTGCTGGGAAACCCTTCTTTCCCTTTAGTAAAATAAGTCTCTTGCTCATTTTAAGAACAAAACATCACTGCTACATATAAATACACAGAATCCTCAATTAATAATTCTGGAGAATAAAAAATTGTTATAGATTTTGCTAGTACTTTGGCTTAGAAAGAAAAAAAAAAGACTATTGAAGAAAGAACTGTATCCCAAAAGAGAATGACGATAAGAGACATAGATAAACCAGAATTTCTCCTCTTACTGAAATATGGATTCCTTAACACTAACTAAAAGAATGCTTTGAAAGAGAACTACTTGCTACTTCTTTATTAGTTGATTCCATTTAACCACAAAGAGAATATCTCAACTAATCCGCTTCTATTTTAAAAATGAACTAAATGTACATTTTACTGTAAAAGAGAAACCTAACTCAATTCAAATATTCTCAATACATACATACACAAAAGCACGGGCAAAATTACTGCAACAGAATCACTTTCTATGCACACATCTCTTTAGATCTCCATAAAGCACGGCATAAAACAGCTCGGATTTCTGTAAATTGTCTAGTATTTGACTATACTTTTGCATCATAGTTCATTGCAAAATTCTAAAATTAATATTTAAGTGTCCTCATTATTCACTGTATTAGAATTCTCTCAAGAGAATAAGACATAAAACATCTGAATGCCTAAATGACAGCGTTCAAACTTGCAGTGTTATACTTTGACTTAAATAAACAAAATGTTAAAACCCTGGTAATTCATCACTGCATTTTAATATCCTTTGTTAAAAGAAATCAATTGCATATGAAGCCCAAACAACTGGAAAGAACCCAGAAGAGCAACTAGAAAACGATGACTTTTTAAAATGCTGACGCTTTTCACACCCAGGTTCAGTTGTGCGAACTGGAGAGGTGTTAGATATGACTTTATTCATTTTAAATCTGAGAAGTGTAGTCATTTCCATGACATTACAAAAATTGGAACCAAGAGCAATTTATTTTCATGGTCCTGATTCTTCTGATATAAAAGCACTTTCTAAGAAAACCATTTCTGCAAACTTAAAAGGTGTTTAGGATTGATCATTTGTTTCCTATTGCTTAGAGTCAAATAATTTTGTCCCAGATTTTCTAGTGAGCCAGGAATACAAAGAGAGATAAAGAAAACACATGTACACACAGTGACCCAGTCTCTGAACTACTTCAGACATGGCATCCATTAAGAGGGCCTTTGCTCCTTACTGTGTAAGGATCCTTAGCTATGACCTGACTTGCACAAGAAGTACACATGGCCCCTGAAAGGCGCTTTAGTCCCCTTTGAAAGACACTGTTGGAGAGACTATAAATGACACAGTTGCAGAAACTGTTACTAATAGCAAGCCAGGTGGTCAAGAAGGATGCGAAGCGGTTGCTGTGGCCAGTGGAGCTCTCCAACAGGAAGTAGATGATGTACGGCAACCAGAGGATGTAAAACACACTAGTAATCCGGAACAGGACCATGGCATAGCGCTTGTCAGGACAGGCCTGCACCTCCCCAGTCTCCCCACTCTGGCTGCTGAACCGAGCTTGCCTTTCGCTGATTTCCTTTGTGTGCTGTTGGCAGATGCGAAAGATGTTGAAATAGGTGAAGCACACAATGAGGGCTGCTGGGGCATATAACATCATCACGATGAACAGGGTGAAGTAGGGGTTGGTGTGCCAGGACTCTGCACACCACCGAAACACATCTCCATGATATCCAGGTTTGCCCCAGTGGAAAAAGGAAGGCAGAAAGACGAGTGTAGAATATAGCCAAATGAGGAAAATACACAGGCGTAGTCTCCAGGGTGTAACCAGGGTGTTATAGGTTAAAGGTTTAGTGATGGCAATGTATCTATCAATACTGATACAGGCCAGAGAGGTCATGGAGACACTCTTCAGAACTGATACTATAAAACCAAACACCTGGCAAGTCAAGGACTCCTCTATTGGAAGTGGGTGGTGGAGGAGTGATAAAGAAGGAACCAGGCAGCTGACCCCAACCAAGAGGTCAGCATATGCCATAGTCTGGATAAAATAACTTGTAGTGTGGTGATTCAACAAAGGTGCACAGTGAAATACAAAAATCACAATGATGTTGCCAGAAATTATCAATACAGTTAGAAACACAATAATCAACACTTCCAAAAGGCAAAAATTGACAGTTTCCAAATAGCCAAACGCCAAGAGGCAAAAAGCGTGGCTGCTCTGATTACCATCCAAGGTGGAGTTCATCTTGAGCTCAGCAGTGATCTCTCACTTCATGCTGCCGCTTGGCCGCTGCCAACAGTTCAAAGGAGCAGCTGCTGTCATTGCGGTCAGCTCTGTGGGTTTGTAATAATGCCCAAGGAGCCTCAGTCCCCAGGCTCGCGATGCTGCTGCTCTGATGCATTGCCTGCAGTGCAATCCCCCTTTAAGTCCTTGGAATAGGGAGAGCCAGCAGCAGCTGTCTGGCCAGTCCCAGATGTGGCCGTAGTACCACGTTTACTGTATACATAGTGCCAGGGGAGTAAGGCAAAGTCTGGGTACAATGTCTTCAGGCCAATGAGGGTAGGGGGCAGGGGTAGAAGACAAGGGAAGAAAATTAGGAGCTTCAGCAGGAGTTGTAATGAGTCTCCTCTGAACAGCTGATAGAAGAAAAGGAGAGAGCATTTTATATTCTGCATCCCATTACAAAAATTAAAGAATCTGGCTAGCTCAGGCTGGTATCACCCCTCCCACCCCACACCACCCCACCCGTAACTACCCAGCACCCCACATAACTAATGGGTCCTTACTCTCCAGAGGAGGCGCAGCAACAGCAAGCATTCGTGATCAACATAAAACAAAATCAATTGTAGTCAGATAAATCTACCCCCATTTTCCTTTCATGGGAGCCTTTTGGGGGAGAAAAGGAATCTGCTTATTGCGTTTCTAAAAACATTTTACCATAATTACCATGAATAAAATTAACTAAAATAACTTATTTTCTTGATTCCCGTGTACTATTTTGCCTCTTTGAAAACATCTCAACAGAATTTATCTGCCTAACTCAATTTCAGAGTGTTACCTGTAATTCTGCATGCTGCAATCCAAACAAAAGCCACAAAACATCCTTAACAGAAAGCCTCGCAAAGCAGGAATGTGCCTCAGCCGGGTTTACTGCAGAACTGAGACACAGAGGGAGGGGATAAAGGAGTAGGAGGGGAAATCGGGAGAGAGGGGGCTTGGGAAAGAGAAGCAGCGGGGGGGAGGGGAAAGAAAATGCCTATGCAGGCACATGCTCTGGCATCTTCAGCAGCTCATTAGGATTCATCACCAGATTTCCAGACTGCATAGTGGGGGACTAAATGAACACGTCCGCAGTGCAGGGTTTCAAAGCTGTTTCCTCGTCTGTCTGGAATCCCCCTTTCGGTAGATGAACAGAAAGAACTCAAACTGCTAGTAAGGGAAAGAGGTAGTAACTGGGACATTGTGCCAGCCAGGAATTAGACTGAAACACACTGCCAGAGGGGTAGGTAATGCTGAGAGGAAATTCCTATTTTCTTGTAGCATTTTTCCAGGGAACAAAGAGCAATGTTAAAGCATGAAAGCACGTTGTGCATTAATAGTGCATGCGACTGAGGAATGGTCATTCAGCAGCACGTGAAGTCCTGGCCAGAAAGCTAAAATTGCAGCATTAATTTTCTCTCACGATTCACTGGATATTGGCCAATATTAAGAAAGACTACCAAAATAGCAAGCAAACTTAAATATCAGTTTTTCAAGAAAAAACAAAGAAAATCTTACCCATTCTTAGTACTGCAGAAATAGTACACACACAGAAGAGAAATTACATTTTTCCTGCATTTACCACTACCCTATGGTTTTGAGATGCTACGTCTTGCTCTAGTTCCCTGAGACAAAGCACATAAATGTATAATAAAAGATGGAAAAGTAAAGGTACTGTTTCTACCAGGCTTGAAAATTACAGGAAGTTGCATGGTACAAATTAGCCTTTGTATCTCAGAATATACAACTTTCTTTGTGTCTACTTAAAACAATGCAAAGTGGGATTTCATTGTGGCTCTTCTGATAATGTCATAAATGATGATAATTTTCAGCTAATGAGAAAATGTATATTTTTATTATCTCCCCCCCCAGGTATCTTTGGATTCTCAATTCACCCTTCTAAATGAAGTTCCAAAGATCCAATGTTGCAAAAGAAAATAAACAAATGTTGGTTATTTGTAAGCATTCCAGAAGGTCTGCACACCTGGGTGGAAAATGTGTTATGTGACCCAAGTTGCATTTTTTGTTTCACACACGTGCTTTCTGACCATCCATAACCAGAACTCAGTTAATTACATTTTAAGATCTGAAGCACAACACTTACTCTCTTACAAAAGGCAAGAAACTCAAACACCCGCTGAGAATGAGCCTGGCAGCCATATCTTGACAGGTCTCCCAGAGGGCACAGCAACGTGTGGCACAGTGCGAGCAGACACGGCACTGAACTCTCACGGGGTTCCAACCCTAGCTCTTCTGTCACGTCAGCCTCTCTCAGACTCAGTTTCGTTATCTGTGGAGTGCATATCACACTCCCCATTTCGTGGGGTTGTTGAGAAATAAAGGAGACTTACCAATACTCACTGCAGAGGGAGTACACAACTTTACTCTCCTCTCACAGTTAAACAGCCTGTGCTTTCCTACCACTCATGCGGCACTGCTTGCGGCTGGGCTCCTGAATCCTAAGCGCCCTCTCTTACTATGACCGCCCAGTTCTAAGACACGCGACAGTTACTCGCATACTTTGCTGAGGCTAGCTCAATGATGATACCTAGAAAGAAGATGATATGGCATCAATTATTCCCTCTGCACAAATAATTTCTCTGCCTGTGTCTCCAGCCAGGAATTCACTCCTAAGGTCCCTTCTGCATCTACAATTTGACTGCTAACACACATCTACCACCCGGATGTCCCGTAGAAACTTCTACCACTGCAGTTAAATACAGTTTTTTCACCAAATAAGCCTCTCTTGTTTTTTCCCAACATTTTCCCAAGCATTCAAGAATGAAACTTAGGAATCATCTTGACCACTCCCTCAATGTACTGTCCTTAGGCACCAAGTCCTGGAAATCTATTTCTATACCAGCTCTCAAATTCACTTCCACTTCAGTATTTAATACCTTACTTTAGTCCATCATTAAATAAGGTCTAGACTTCTAGCCTTATTCCTCTTCCTAGCATATTGTTTCTAATGTATTTATACCCAATACCACATACTTCGTTTTGGTACTCTGCTTTCAAGAGGAGTCAATGGCCTTTCCACAGCCTTTCCAGTCGGTACTGCTGTACCACATCCCCCAAATACCTTGCCCTTCAGCCAAACCATCTGCCATAGCCTTCATTTTTAAACTCCCATCTTTCAGTGCTTAATAAATAGCAAATGAAAATAAGGAATGATTTCTGAGAGTTACAGTTCAATAAACAGGAAAAGCATTTGTCAAAGTAAGGAGCCCAGGCTTTTCCACCTCCTTGTGAATCTGGGCATGTAATTATTCTCTCTACACCCAAGGTTACTCGTGTTTGAAACTACACAGTTATGCTGATAAAAATATATTACATTGGCTGATAACTTAAAATGTAATAAAATGTAATGAAACTATAAACTGGTATATTACCATCATTTAGTACAATATATAACAAGTCTTCCAACTTTGTTTTTATTTGAGTAAAACCGCTCTTGGAGCTGTAATCAAAATATTCACATAGAAAACTTTTTTTAAAAAGCCCAATAGCCACACTTCATAAAATCAGTCAAGAGATGAATGTTTGTTTTAAAGAAAAACATTTTCTTCAGAAGAGACAACTTATTAATAACATGGGGGCAATAAATCTACATCCTCACAAAAATCTATATATTCATTTCCTTTTTAAAATAATGCAGTCTCATATTTGATTTTTATAAAAGAGAGAACAACTATTTTTGCATACTTGACTGAAAGGCAATACATTCAAAATCAACTCTCGCCTTGGCTGATGTGGCTCAGTGGATTGAGCACTGGCCTGAGAACCAAAGGGTCACCAGTCTGATTACCAGTCAGAGCATATGCCTGGGTTGCAGGCCAGGTCCTCAATAGGGGGTACAAAGAGGCAACCACACATTGATGTTTCTCTTCCTCTCTTTTCCTTCCTCTCCCCTCTCTCTAATAAATAAATAAATAGATAGATAAATAAATTCATTCTTAAAAAAAAAAAAAAAAAATCAGCTGTAGCCCAGGCCAGTGTGGCTCAGTTGGAGCTTTGTCCCATGAACTGAAAGGCTGCAGGTTCAATTCCCAGTCAGTGCACATGCCTAGATTGCAGGTTCAGTCCTTCTGGTTGGTGTGCACATGAAAGGCTAACAATCAATGTTTCTCTCCCCCTCTCTGTCCCTCTTTTCCCCCCTCTCTAAAAGCAATAAGCATGTCCTTAGGTAAGGATAAAAAAATAAATAAAATTCAAATCTTATTTTTCACTGGATGGTTGAATTACAAGTGATATTTTAATTTCTTCTTTATGGTTTTATTCATTTTATGAATCTCCCAATTTCTATGTATTATTTAATCAGTTTTTAAAAACCAGCCAAAATAATATATAACATGTCCCTTTGGGTAAAGCTAACAAGAACACTTGGCAGCAAGATGTCCTCGCTGAGCCTCCCTGAATGGGTGATGGCAGATTAAGTCACCTACTTCATGGGGCTCAGTTCCTCTTGTCCTTATGCCATCTTAGCAATATTCCTTCAGAGAGTCACTGGTACACAATTCAACTCAAAATGAACCCTCAGAGCCCCAGTTAAAAATTCTTACAGAATGAGAATGTAACTGGATGAAACATATGAGGCTACGAAGATTTAACCATTTCATTTCTGGTTAAATATTTTCCTGATCTACAAAAATAGCAACTTTTACATATATGATTCCACCTAATACTAAAAAAAAATTAAAATAACAAAATGACAGAACTAAGAAGGAAATAAGGCAGAAAGAGAAACATGAAACAAAATAAGGAATACTTTTTACATTATATATATATATATATCTCCTTCTCCCAACTTATTCAGTGGCTTAACCATTATACATGAGAAAGGGTTAATCTCATTTCTTCAAATTCATCGGATTCACTTCTGGGCACTGTTGCTTATTATTTGGTAAAAGTGGGCTTTAAGTTTCTTTAATTAACATTATTTTAGTTCAGTGGATGGGGGTGTATTTACAGAAACATTTTCACAAAACCAATTTGAGGTACTTTGATTCATCTTCTACTTTTCCCTCTTCACCTCCCACATTCTCTCACTCATCAAGAACCAAGGATTCCACCTCTGAAATTTCTCTAGAAGAGTCTCTTTCTCTATCCCTCTTGCCACTACTCCACTGCAAGTCACAATCGTGTCTTGCCTAAATTCCTAACAGGTTTTGCCACAATTAATCTTACACCATTCTAACTACAGCAGCCAGAATGATCTTTCTAAAGCAAAAAGTGGTAACGCAAATAACAACAATAACTAAACAGTAATTCATACTTACAACCATCATTATCTATGTTAATTCTAACTCTACAAATAAGATACCATTATCCCATTTTACAGATAAGGAAGCAAGTGTCTAATGTTAAATCACCCAAGGTCAATGGCTTGAATGCAGAAGTGGTAGCTGGTGGTGCCGGGTGCACAGGCGGCGGTTACCGAGTGCAGAGAGGCAATGAGCAAACCAAGTGAGGCACACAAGGCGGCTGACCATGGTCACACATTCATGCACAGATAAACCAGGCGAAAATGGGCAGCGAGACAGACTGTGCAGCCCAGGGCCCTAGCTCTAGGAAATAAAGCCTAAAAAGCACTGATTGAGAACACTCGTGGGGGTTGGGGTGCTGGGAGAGAATCCCAGCCTCACAGGAGAGTTCAGTGGAGAGACCCACGGGATCCAAGAACATGCACGAGTGTGCCCACACAGAAATCAGTGCCAGAACAGCCCAATTTGCTTGGGGAAAGCGGCAGAAGGGAATGGAATCCGAGAGAAAGCGGAGCAAGCACCACTGCTCCCTCTTGGACCCCGCCCCCACATCCAGCATCACAACCCAGCAACTGGGTTGCCCTGCCCTGGTGAACGCCGAAGGCTCCGCCCCTCACTATGTAACAGCCGCAACCAGACCAAAAAAAAAAAAAACAAACAAACCCCCAAAAAACAAAACAAAAACAAAAACAAAAACAAAAACCAAACAGAAGAGCAGATCGGGCCCCAGAGCTAATTCATCTAAGTGACCAAGAGGTAGGCAACCTATTAGATGCGCAGCTCAAAGCACTTGTAGCCAATTTATCAGATGTACAGTTCAAAGCACGGGTGATTAGGATGCTCACAGAATTGGTTGATTATGCTCACAAATTAGATGAACAAATGAAGGCTACAATAAGTGAAATGAAGAAAAACGAGCAGAGAACCAATAGTGATTGGAGGAAAACTGGGACTCAAATCAATGGAGTGGACCAGAAGGAAGAAAGAAACAACCAAACAGAAAAGAAGGAAGAAACAAGAATTCAAAAAAATGAGGAGAGGCTTAGGAATCTCCAGGATATCTTTAAATATCCCAACATCTGAATTCTGGGGGTACCAGAAGAGGAAGAGCAACAAGTGGAAAACTTTTTTGAACAAATAATAAAGGAGAACTTCCCAATCTGGCAAAGGAAATAGACTTCCAGGAAGTCCAGGAAGCTCAGAGAGTCCCAAAGAAGGTGGACCCAAGGAGGAACACACCAAGGCACATCATAATTACATTAGCCAAGATTAAAATGAAGGAGACAATTCTAGAAGCAGCAAGGGACAAGGGGACAGTCACCTACAAAGGAGTTCCCATCAGACTGTCAGCTCATTTCTCAAAAGAGACCTTACAGGCAAGAAGGGACTGGAAAGAAGTATTCCAAGTCATGAAAGGCAAGGACCTATATCCAAGATGGCTCTATCCAGCCAAGCTTTCATTTAGAATGGAAGGGAAGATAAAGCGCTTCTCAGATGAGGTCAAGTTAAAGGAATTCATCATCACCAAGCCCTTATTATATGAAATGTTAAAGGGACTTATCTAAGAAAAAGAAGATAAAAAATATGAACAGTAAAAAGACAGCAAACTCACAGATATTAACCACCACACATAAAACAAAAGCAAACTAAGCAAACAAGCAGAACAGCAACAGAACGACAGAAATGGAGATCACATGGAGGGTTAGCAACAGGGGAGTGGGAGGAGGGGAGAGGGGGAAAGGTACAGAGAATAAGTAGCATAGATGGTGGGTAGAAAATAGACAGGAGGAGGGCAAGAATAGTGTGGGGAAAAGTAGAAGCTAAAGAACTTATGACACATGGACATGAACTAAAGGGGGGGAATGTGGGTGGGAGGGAGTGTGCAGGGTGGAGGGGAATGATGGGGAAGAAATGGGACAACTGTAATAGTGTAATCGATAAAATATAATTAAAAAAATGAAAACCATTTTAATTAACATCAGAACTTTGACAGAGATGCTAGTTATGACCATCATTGTTTAACACTGTCCTAATGCTTCTATGAAATACAAAAACAAAGCCAAAAAATTAGTGGTTTGCATAAACAGTGAAAAAAGAAGTGAAAGTGTTTTTGCTGTCATATTAATGCATGCCTGAAAATCAAAAGATGCTAGCATAAAATTAGGAGGACTAATCAGTATATCTAGAGGTAAATGGAGAGACAAAATTTTAAAAATCAGTGTCTATTTTCTATAGTATCAATTAGCACCTAGAAATGAGAATTGGAAAAATATTTAATATGCTATACCAAGAACATTCCATGATAATTCTTAGAAATAAATTTAACGGAAGAGGCACAAAACATAAATGAAGGCAATTCTGAAGTCTTTAACAGACATAAAACAAGATCTGAACAAGTGAAAAAAGGTACAATACTCTTCAATGTAAAAAAAAAAAATGTACCTTACATCCTAAACTAATTTGTAAATTAAATGATTCCAATTAGAATCCTTATATAACCTTATGGTTGTGGTGGTAAAATTGGAGACAATAATTTTACGGACTACATGAAAATTTAAATATGCAAGAATAGATAAAAAATATGAAATAAAAAACAGTGAAAGAAGACTTGCTTTCAGATACTAGAGTATAACTCAAAGGCACTTTAACCAAAATAGTATTGGTACAGAAAAACACAAACAGATCAATATATAGAACAATCTAGAAATCAATCCCAGTATTTATGAGAATTTAAGATATCACAAAGGTGGCAGTTCTAGGAAAACAGAACATCCGGTTATCCATCTGGGAGAAAGTGATATTGGACCAGCATCATGTGCAGTGTACGAAGATAAATTCCAGATGGATTAAATATGTAAAAATATAACATATACAGTAAAACCCTGGCAAGAAAATCTTGGAAACTAGTCACAAAATCAGAAGGTATGAGAGACCTTAAGACACAATTTTGTACATAAAAATCGGAAAATGTATGTGTGACATGAAAGCATAAATAAAATCAATAAAAATTAAGTTTTAGGAAGATGTTTATAATGAAGATACAAAGGATTAATGTATATGACATATAGAGAATGTCTACAAACTGACATTTAAAAAAACTTAATAGAAAAACATACAAAGAATATGAAGAGGTAATACATGCAGGAGCAAATCACTCAAATTTACTGGTAGTCAGGGAACTGCAAACTAAAGACAGGTGGGCATCAGTTACACCTACTGATGGGAAAAAATTAAATACAGTGATAACTAGAATATGGGTCAACACGTAACTTTCCTACATGACTGGTGGAACTTTGAACTATTACAGCCTTTCAGAGAAGCAACAAGGATATAAGTAAATTAAATATAAAAACTGAATAACCAGTTTATTGATCAGCAATCACACTTCTGAGACTATTCCGTAAAATTAAAAGATTTAGAACATGTGTAAGGATGTTTACAGTAAAACACCATTTAGAGGCTAAGAAATAGAAACGAAGTAAATGCTTACCAACAGAAGAATGGTTGAATAAAATATTATATTTAAAAATAATCATGTATATAATCACATTTGTTTAAAGAAATTCTGTGTGAGAACTTATCTGTATAAAGAAATTATGTTCCAGGACAGACTGATAGGGAGGGTAATAGAAAAGGACCAGCTTTGGAGTCAGTTCTGAGTTCAAATCCTGCCTCTATCATTTACTTCCTCTACTATTTGTTTACTAGCTGAGTGACCATAAGCAAATCACTAAGCATCACTGAAACTGCTTCTTCATTTTTAAAACAAGTAGTAATTACACCATGTATTTACTGAAAGGTCACTTGTCTCTGGATTACAAAAGCCACATGGAAAAATCCATACATATACTCCTTATAAGACAGGCTTGACAATTAAAGGAAAATGATGACAAAGGCTTTATCAGTTTTGCTTGCAAGTTAATTTTTTTTGGCCTTCACTGTATAAATCATGTAATTCTTTTCTCCTCCTTTAAATTTAGTCTTTGAAGAAGCTAAGTCAGAGAAAACCTCCAAGGTAATATTATATGTGAAATTCCAGAACACAAAGCATATATCCAGCAAAGAACCCAAGTCCAGAATAAATAACTTCCAAAAATTCATAATATATATACACAGATAAGTACTATTGTCTATGTGTGTATAATACTATGTACAAATCCTGCTGTCCTGGTCTGTTGGGCTGCTGTAACAAAATACCACAGACTGGATGACTTATAAACAGCAGGATTTATTGCTCAATGTTGTGGAGGCTGAAAGTCCAAAGTCAGGGTGCCAGATGGTCGGGTTCCTACGAGGGCCCTTTCCTGGGTTGCAGACTGTCAACTTCTTGCTGGGTACTCACATGTGGAAGGTGGCAAAGCATCTGTCTGGAGTCTCTTTCATAAAGGCACTAATCCCTGTCATGACGGCTCTGCCCTCATGACTCAATCACCCCCCAAAGGCCCCACCTACTAATATCACCATCTTGGAGGTTAGGTTTTAAGATACAAATTTTAAGCGACACAAACACTCAGACCATAGCACCTCCTATATGCAAGAATGTTCATAAGCAACTTTCTTCATAATAGCTAAAAATAGGGGAAAGTATCTATAATAGCAGAATATATTTTTTAGAAGTGTGGCTTACTGATGCAATGGAATACTCTCAGCAATTAAAATAATGAAAACAAACAAACAAAGAGCTACTGATACACTGCCAAAAAGGATGAGCAAAAGAAGTCAGATACAGAAAAGTACATGCTGCTTGACTGTATGCCTGCATTAAAAGCAATACCAACTTGCATTAAATAACACTGTAGTGTAAGACAATTAAAAAAGCTTTCACCAATATTACGATGGTTAAATAATTTGTATTTTCTGATCATCTACCATCAGTTGAAACTAACATATATATATAAAAAATTAGAGATCTTTTTAGGTTCTAGCCATCTGCATGGCAGTAAAAGTGTAAATTGAAATATAGAGAACATGACATAAGCACATATAAAACAATCCAATATATCAGATTTTGTGAATAGCTGATTTTTTAAATGTCGTGTAATTATCAAGTTCCTACTCAAAAAAGACATCTGCCCTGCCTGGTATGGCTCAGTGGATTGAACACCAGCCTGTGAACACCAATGGTCACAGGTTCGATTCCCAATCAGGGCACATGCCTGGGTCGTGGCCCAGGTCCCCAGTAGGGGGCGTGCAAGAAGCAACTGATCAAATCTCTGGCACATTGATATTTCCCTCCCTCCTCCTTCTCTTTCTCCCTCCCTTCCCTTCTCTCTGCAAGTAAATAAAATCTGAAGCAAACAAACAAGCAAAAACCCAGACATCATTTTTCATGGGAGAAAAGGAGAATACTTCATGTCATTAAAATTATCTGTGTGAAGAGCCGCACTAAAAACATTTAATTGGCTGAACATTTCAAAGGACTTCAAAAGAGGGACTAGAAAGATATGGTTACAACTGAGTTATGCATTCAAAATACGATTATCCAATAAAGGGTACACCAATCAACTAGGTGCAGCTTCACTAGGTCCACACATTACATACCCTCATCTTCCATTCATACTCCAAGCACAGTGCTCTTCCATCCTTCCACACCTGGGAGTTCTCTTCTGGAACCCATCTTAAGTGTTATGTTTCTGATAAAGACTCTCCTGTTCTCCCAGGCTGAATTTATCACCACTTTTGATAGTTCCAACTGTGCATTTTCATACTGTGAAAATTTTGATAGTTCACAACTGTGCATTATCATATGAAATATGCCTACCACATGACAGCTAATGCTTTTGTGTTTGACTGCCTGGCTCCAACATTATGGTTGTAATACAGGTACTCAACAGATGCTGGTTAAACAATTATAACAACATAATAGAGGGAACCAATATTCTTGAAAGAAAAAAATCTGTCTAAAAATAAGATGAGAAAAAATATTAATATTTTGAGCAAATCAGTGTCATTTTCTGTAAGAAAAGATTCAGTATGACGTTCGAATGTTCTTCCCATTTAAAGGTCTTTAAATAATTTTATAGAGGTACTATTCATCTCTTATAAGGTTAATAGATTTTTTTAAAAAGAAGTCCCACTTTTTGTCACATTGAAAAAGTCACATACATTACTGAGGGTTCTAAGAAATTCATTCATAGGCCAGGTTTGGGATGTGCATACCACTGGAAAAACTGCTTCCTAAATAAAAAATATTTCAAGAATTTCAGAAAACAAAAACAAAAATTAAAACCAGTAACACAGTTACAAAGGCATTGCCTAACCTTGCAAAAAATTATTTCAAATTCTTGTATGCTTGTACAAAGAATAGTTGTTACTTCGCTCGCAAAACCTTGAGGAATGTATGAACTTAAAAAAGGAATACTATAAAAAGTGAGAATTCTTCACTTTAGAGAAATGAACTAAAAGCAAATATGGCTTAAAATAACAGAACTACCGGTTATGTTCTTCCAACTGCAGAAACTAGAAGTGGGCCTTACCTACCAAGAGTCCATTTCTGTGACATGTGAAAGGGATTAAAATAAACAAAAGAAAGTGTTTACACACTGCAAAGCACAACTGGTCTAACTAAAATGCAATGGAATGCAACTACAGAGAAAAAGGATTTAGGTACACAATGGTAGAGGGCATCCTTTGCCAGGGGTGGTCAGTCAAGGGAGAAAAACTAGGCCTTCTCCTCCTTTGTGCCAAGACTAGAAATAACTTTGGGCTAGCAGTATAAAAGTTCTATTCTTATATTAGATAAAGAAATTATAAAAATTCTTGGAAATCAAACAGCCACAATGATCGTCTCATAACAAACTGCTAAGGGTATTAATGTTGAAGCTGAATCATCCTCCCCTTACCTTTGTGATGAGAATTCGGTATTTTTCCACCAGGTGGTCGTTGTTGTGACAACCTGCTAGCAGCTGCCAGACTTCTCCCCGAAGCGCCTCAGGAACACCACTTCTTACCAAGGATGACAACTGCTTTGGCCTCACACTCAAGTTGAGATGCCTAAAAAATAAAGCCAGAATCCAGAGTACATAAAAAGACTTAATAAAGGCCATATAGTAGTAAAAAAAAAAAAAAAAATCAAAGACCATAAAGCTGTTCAATTACATGTGGCCAAGGTAACTTTAAAAGACTGGGTGCAGGAAAGAATTCTGCAATCTGACTACTTCCTAAGTATCTTCAAACCATTGCTCTACTTTGTAAAAAAACGAAATAAAAAGCCAAAACGGAAACCATAGCTTTATGGTTGTGGCTTATGTAAGACAAACAAAGCAAAAACTCCCATCAGTGGGCACACAGCCAAAGATAAGTGCTTGGCCCAGAATCAAAATTGGCAAACTGTACTTATACGCTTTAAGTTAAAATTAATATTTAAAATAATATAAAAATAAATGTTTTTAGCAGTTTTTATGAATGCTTCCTTTGAGTGATTTTTCTGAATGACTATTATAACATCAAAACAAGTTGTTAAAGTATTTGAACTTCATCTATCTCATCTATAAAATGGGGGAAATGAAACTTATTTTGAAATGCTGATAATAACATAGAAAATGCTTTTGTGTACAATCTTACTCGACCCTTGTAACAAGAATCTGAGGTAGGTGGTAGTAGTATCTCCAGCTTTACAAACGAAGGGAAAAATTCAGGGAAATCAATTGAATGCCCAAGGTAGTCTGCACACTCCAAGACCAACAAATGTTCTATCTGTTGCACCTGCTTTGTGCTTTGAAAGCCTCTATCACTGAGGCAACAAAGAAGGCTTCTGACATGAGAACTATCCTGTCAGAAGCCTCCTGTGACTATCAGATTTAAACAGAAGTTACCAACACAAAATGACCACTATCAAAATATAAAAAGGTCTGAGACTTCTCAAATGCTCTCCTAACTGTAGCAGAATAATGCACAATACATTTAAAGAATGGTTAATTCTGTGATGTTAATACCCTAATGCAAGAGCTATAGACAATTCAGTACAGTGTTGTCTTTGCTTAGGAAAAAAAAATATATGTATGCATGTATGTGTACACACACACACACACACACACACTTACACAGGGTCTGGCACAAATAACGCCCCTTTTAATTTTTTTTTTTTTAAATTACAAAATCATAAGCATGTAATTCTGTACAACACTATCACACTCAAGTACACCATATGACATTTTAGGTGAAATGTTCAAATTAAAACTATAAATTATTACACCCATAGTATTACCCTATCCCCCACACTCAAGCGGGCCTTACTTCTGCTGGACCTTGCATACATAAATTGAGGAGCTGAGAGCAAAGAACAAAAGCAGTTCTGCTACTTAACTGAAAGATTGGTACACTACAGCTTATGGGCCAAATCCAGCCCACCACTTGTTTCTACGAACCAACTTCCATTGAAACAGCCACTTTTGTTTGTTCCTGCATTGTCTACGACTGCTTTCCCACTATAACCGCAGAGCTGGGTAGCTGTGACAGAAGCTATTTGGCCACAAAGTCTAATGTCTGCGAATCTGGCCCTCTACAGAAAAATATAGACCTAACTCTAGGTTTATTTGCTAACCCTAGCTTGACTTATATTGGTAAAATTTTCAGAATAATTTTATTTCACTGATACCATGAACTTTAGCTAAGCATATTATTCCATATTGACATTAGTTCTCTTATCCACTAAGTCACATTAAAATGAACTTAGAAAATTAGAGCTCAAAGGTATTATTTCTAATAATGTCACTAAAATGGAATGTGGAGTGAAATAAACCACCTTTGGGGAGGGTCTGTGATGGTGGTAAAAATTCCGGGCTTGCCATTCACTAACTGGAACAGCTGACTTCCTCGCTGAGCCACTTCGCTCACCTGTAAAAATGGAGACTAGTCCATCCGGCTGTGACAGCTGAGACAGCGCAGAGCAGCACAGTGCCCGGCATACGGTTCATTAGAAACTGCTACTACTACAACATCCATTATGTTTAATCAACAGTAATTCTGAAGGGCAGTTTTACAGGCTTGGATGTTGTAAATAAAGAAACGGACTCAGAACAGTTAAGGGACTTGCCCAAGGCAGCTTGGGCAAGAGCACACAGCTCGGACGTAGGAAAGGTAGTCTTTGAAGCCTACCAGGCTCTACAACTCCATAATATTGGGATACCTCCTATCTACAGAACACATATTATCATGATTAAAAAAATACAATTGATTGAACTGAGGAGAAACTGTACTATTATTTCTGAAGACATGAATGAAACCAGCAAAAACAGTTTTAAACACCCTGAAGACAGTTTAGACAGATGGAAGCTCAATTAATACACCTGAGGGAGCAGAAGAAGGACATAACTTAATTAAATGAATTAACTAATAAATAATGCTTGATAACAAAACAAATTCCAAGCAAGTGTAATGAAATGCTGGCAAGTTCATTAAATGAAATCTAGCAGCTAACTGCTGTATTTAAATGATTTTAAATACACTATTATGTAACCATTCAAGACTCAATTACATTTCTATTTTAGAGCAGGAACCTTTTTATACAGATAAAATTCCTGCCAGCAGCAGTACAAACACTCTGAAGTCGCTGAACTGAAAATATAATTGTGACGAGAACATCAGCAGGTTTGTCTCCTGATTGCTAAAGGAATATAAAAAATAAATGAGAACTATTCCCCTGAGGGGCTTTTGCAGAGTTCCTTTATTAAAACCACTTATGGAAAGACAAACTGTGCTTTGGCTTGCATTTATTCCTGTACACTTTTGACATTTCCCAATGTGAAGAGTATTTTACCAAAAGTGTAAGGCATTGTGAGAGTGCTGGGAGCAGATGATGCCCATTTGTAGTCCTATCCCTTAAGGGCATGAAGCTTTTTTAAAATGCTGAGACACAGTATTACTAAGAATAGAGTGAAAGGCTTCAACAGTTAAGACTTTTGAGAAAAATCAAACCCCAAAGTAGTAGGCCTATGGGGTACTTATATGGCAACCTTAATAATCAGAAACTCTGAAATAAAGAGGTGAGGCGATCACTTTCTAGCTCAGCTATTTTTTCAGCATATCCTGACACCCTACGAAGAGGAAAAGGAAACTGCATAAATGTCTCACCAAACTGACTTACCGGAGTGTCTCTGGTTTCATTAATAAATACCTAAAGGTCAGGTATTCTTTTCAGACAGTCTACAGTAGCAAATTTCAACCCTGGTACACATAAACTAATCACTAAAATTCTGTAACACACCCAAACAAAATTTTTTGCCTACCCAACAAAAAGTAAGTATAATTTTGATTCATTCACACTGGATGGCCATTGCTGTGTTGGCTGTTGGCATTTTTTTATTTGATAATCTGAGAGAAAAGAGGTCAGTGCCCTTGACTAAATAGTCAGGTATTGCACTTTTTTAAAAAAAATCTAGTGACTTTTTCTTTTTTAAAGTACTTTTTAAAAAAGGATTTTATTTATTTTTAGAGAAGGGGAAAGAGAGGGAGAAAGAAGAGGAGAAACATCAATGTGTGATTGCCTCTTGTGTGCCCCCTACTGAGGACCTGGCCCACAACCCAGTCATGTATCCTGACTGGGAATCGAATTAGCGACCCTTTGGTTCACAAGACGGCACGTAATCTTCTGAGCCACACAACCCGGGCAGGTACTGCATGTTTTAAAAATTCTTGTGACACACCAGCTGAAAACTGCTGGTCACAGGATAGTGCTTGTTAACATTGTTGTCAAGCTCTCTTTCTTTAAGATGTTATTTATTTATCTTTAGAGAGTGAGAAAGAAACATTGATCAGTTGCTTCCTGCGTGTACCTGACTGGGGACAGAACCTGCAACTCAAGCACGTATCCTGACGGGGAATTCACCTGGCAACCTTTCGTTTAGCGGGATGACACCCAGCCAACTGAACCACAAAGGTCAGGGCACCTTGTCAAGCTATCTCTTGAGCTGATGAAAAGTTTCTGAATTTACAAGTACTCATAGGAAAAGTAATTGGTAGAGCAGTTAATATATACCATGTTTATAACATTCTGCTCTGTCACCTTAAGTAACACAAATAAGGAAAAATCCCACCTGGGGTCTCATCTGTGGCTCCATGTGTTGTGTGAATGTTCTCTGTACCTCACTGGTTATTGCATACTGTCTTAACTATTGTGTCTTATCTTAACCAGTCAGTTGTCCCTAACTTCTTCAATATAGAGGACCTCTGTCCTTACTTATTCTCACTATGGACTCCAGCTCTTAAGTAAATATTTTCTGCAGCAATGAGAATTTAATTAGGTTTTTGACATTCTAAATGTTGATTTCAGATCTTCACTAATACCCTCTTAAACTTCTAAAACAGAATGCAGAACATGAAACTCATACTTAGGTTTCTATTATTGGTTCCAAAATTGAACATAACAGAATTGCAGGTGAAAAGGAGAATTATTCTATTATAACTTACCATTTCGATAGCAGTTCTCCCCATGTTTCAAGAATTTTTTCTGCACATTCTTTGGATACATCACCAGATCCACTCAAGAGGGGTTCATCATTATCTTTCATAAACAAAACAAATACAAAAAGGTAACAGAGGTGACTATGCTAGGCTAAAGAATGACATGGAAACAGAACAAATTTGAATGATTGTGCTGGAAACAGAAAGGCATAATTTTCTCCTTTAGGATACAGGTATAAATACCAAGAAAATAAAAATGGTTCTATATGGAATGTTGCTATAATCTTTTTCATTCTCTTGCTTTCCATGTAGGTCCATGTTATGTCAACTGAAGAATACTCATTTAATTATAAAATGACAGGACTCAAAATATGGTATGTTCTCTCTCCTTTTCCACAGCAAACAGCTTTATGCATGAAAATATATAGCAGTCTCATTTACAGCAGTTGAAAAAATTACAAACCACTTAAGTGCCCAACAGGAGAGCAGAGATGTGCTGAATAAATTATGACACGTGTGCACAATGTAACTGCATGTCTCCATTTGTTTACATAATGATATGGCAAAATCTACACAATATAGAAACATCAAGAGCTAAATCTCCATTATGACCTAATCCATGTTAAAAAACAGAAAATAGTTTGGAATGGACTACGCCAAGATATTAATAATTACTGCCTCTGCATGATGGAATTCTATGTTCTCTCTCATGATGTGTTTTTTCTCTCCGTTATGTTTTCATGATTTTCTAAATTTTCAACAATGGCATACATTAAACTAGAAAGCAAAAAAATATTGAAAAGGACTAAAATGAATCATTTCAAATTTAATTCAAGTAATTAGGAAAAGCAAATTCAAATGTGAATTTGAAGACTATAAAACATGGAAACGTTAAAAAAAGGACACCAGTGAAGGCTATGAAAGGCCCTGAAAAGCGTAGGGAACGTGGGGGGAAATGAGGACTCAGTATCTCCTTAATCAATCCTCTTTTGTTGGACACTTGGGGAGTTTTCAACTTTTTGCTACAAATAGAATCAGGATGAACATATCTTGTTGCTTTCATTGGGTATATGCCCAGAAGTGAACTTCCTGGTTTAAAAAAAAACACACACACACACTTTTAAGGGTTTTGAAACTTAACTGCCTTCCAAAATGGTTTTACCAATTTATGTTTCCCGTGGTTGGGTACAATAGCACTTGTTTTCCACCAATGCTGTTTCTAGATTTTCTGGTTTAACTTGCCTAAACAAAGTTGTAGAGCTTTGTACACCTGATGGTTACATTAAAAATTGCCTTAAAAAAAAAAAAAAAGACTCAGAAATCCATGATACTTACTAAAGTATCTTCTATTAAATTTTCTTTCATTTGCCTTGGGCATCATCAATTCTGATGGAGAGATAGGGAAGGGGGTCACACTGAATGTGAGACATCTTCTATGGATGGATGAGTAGGAAAAAGAAAAAGTCTTGAGGGCACTAAGATAAACTTGTACTTTACTATTCTGCCAAAATTGGTCCTACTTTCTAACACCTCAACTAATTCTCTACACAGTAAAATGTCAATATACTACAACTCTTTCGGGGAAGGCAGCCTCAAAAATGTACTAAAATTTACAAGAAATGACAATGCCTTTAAAGAGCTACCTTATAAAACCTATCTATCTTACAAAATTTCTTTACTGTTTTGGATGCTTTCAACAAATCTAAATAGGAGTAGTTTGAAATCTGTGTTTAGAACTCCATGCACCTAAGGGTGGGGAGTGAGCAGGCAGTCTCAGTCTCAGGATGTTTCTGAACACCCCCTGCTCCCTCTTTACAACTGCTGACTTCCCGCCCTGTAAGCACAAATGCCCTATGAATAAGGAGCTGCTCTAGAGGATTGTGGCCATTTCTTTTCAGGGAGCAAACAGATCACAATGGCACTGTTTCCCTGGTTTGTATACTGGATTAGAGGGAATTAAAAGATGACATGGTTACACAGTCTTCTCCAGCCCCAGTTAGCATGGTATTACATACCAGAAATTGTATTATACACAGGGGAAAAAATGTGGGGCAAAAAAGGACACTCTCCTCCTGCGCAGAGCTTGTGCTCTGGTGTTCCCTGATTCTCCCATGATGCCTTTGGTCCTTACGGTTCCCTAATTAATAGTCAGTATAAGCCTTCTGAATCCCCTCAGTTGTATTTAAAAATCTCCCCCGGCTGGTGTGGCTTTGTGGATTGAGTGCTGGCCTGCAAACTAGGGGTCACCAGTTCAATTCCCAGTCTAGGGCACATGCCTGGGTTGTGGGCCAGGTCCCCAGTTGGGAGGAGGGCGCACCAGAGGCAACTACACATTGATGTTTCTCTCCCTCTCTTTCTCCCTCCCTTTCCCTCTCTAAAAATAAATAAATAAAATCTTTTAAAAAATCTATGCCTGTTATTCAGTATATACTGTAACTAGATGTCTGTCCTAATGCTATTGTTTAGCTGGGCCCAAATTTCTTCGTAACTGGTAGATGCTTTTTAAAATCTCTATTGTGAAGATCTGAACATTCACTGTTTTCATAATAAATAGTGTCTTTCTCAATTTTTCGGTGGTTTGTTTTTACTGCTGAGGCTAAGGAGAAGAAGAGTTCTGTAAACTTTGACTTGCTCTGCCAAGTCTGAAGACCAACAGTTAAACAGTGTGGATAATCTCAGGCAGCAGGAACAAGTCCACTTTTCCCAGCTTTAACACATGACTTGAACGAGCTCTGCAGGGAGACTAAGCTGTCTCTGTGACTTCTCCAAAAACAATACATGTGCTTTCTTGGCACTTCAAAATGCTTTATGTGAACTAAATGCACAAAAGTGGTAACAGAATAGAGCTTAGACCTTGAACTCACAGAACTGAATAAATCATCCCTGCTATTTTCTAGCTGTGTGACCATAGGCAAACACACTTTTCTGAGATTCCTTTTCCTTATAGGCAAAATAACAATAATAATGAATCCTATATTTTTAGGGTTTTTGTGAAGATTATATAAAGAGTTTTATTTTATTTTGTAAACAAAGTACCTGCCTACCACACATTAAGTATCTAGTAATTGGCCATTAATATTACTAATAAATGATCCTAAGTTGATTAGTCATAGGAAAAGTGGAAATTACAGAGAACAATGGGAAGTAGGAATTTAGAACTTGCTTTAAACCTGAAAAAAGTACATATAATAATGACTGTTATTTCTTTTAACCCAATCAATCACTCCTGCCACCTCTCTGCCACTGTTAATGTAGCACTTTGTTAGCCAGGAGTGCCCAAACCAGCCCAGACAGCCCTGCTGAATTCTCCCTGAACTTTCCAGGTCCCAGCTCAAAAACTAACCTTCATTCGCCCCATACCACTCTCCCCGCAATGAAAAATGGGTTCTCCTGTATGTTTCCAGAATGCTTCTGTGAACCTCCCACAGACACATGCTTCTATTACCTTCTAGCATAATCAGCTTTTCCACCCTTAAAAAGAAAGCCTTGGCACAAAATTGTAAAGTAGAAAATGCCTCCCAAATCTTCACCTTTCCTGTGCTCCCTCCCTCCTTTTCTCCCTGCTATGTAGTATCTGTTAATAGATATCCACAGATTGACAGATTAGTTCATAGATATAACCATTAAAAAAAAGGAAAAAACCCAACTAGTTGATTCCTAATGTTTATCAGTGTAAAAACTCAATGGTGTGTAAGTATCAATTTGTATATTAAAATAAAGTATATATTTTGTGACAGGGTCATAGGTGGAAGCCACTTCTGGCAAGTGAACTTGTCCCTATAAAATGAACCAATAAGATGAAACATTCAAGTGAAGGCTGCGTAAATTTTACTCCGAAAATGTGCTAATACATTAAGCTAGTACTACACTGATTCTTTAAAAAAAGAACTAAATGTAAGTCTCGCTTTGTCAAACTTGATCACAATTATCTTAAAGAAGGTCCCAAGTGACCATATTTTGCCACATACACTGTCGTTTTGCCCAAAATTTTGAGGGAAAATAAGGATGCACATTATATATGGGCAGTACTAATTTTGTATCTATGTAAATGTTTTTAATTCTTTCATTTATGCTTATGTGTTAAAAGTGTAACCCTAGAAAGCAGTAATAGCCATATGTTCAAAAATTAATGCTAAAATTCCTTTATAATACAAGAAACAAGTACTTAAATATAAATAAATAAATAACTGAATTAAAAAAATAAAACAGAAGATGTTTCTCCTGAAAGTTTGGGCCAAAAAAGTGGGTGCGCAATACACACAGGAGCCTACCACATGTGGCAAAATACAGTAATCTTCTTTTGATCTCCCATAGTCCTTTGTGTATAGCAGACTGTCATGAGTATTTACCGAAAGAATTGCAAATGTTATGTCACGTTATCAATTCCCTGCTAAAACTGTCCTCCACTCCAAAACACAACTGAAGCCCTCCCCTCAACTTACCTTCCTCTTCGTCATCTTCTGGAGGGGACGGTATCATTGAGCTCTGAGATCCGGACTGTGGCAAGCGCATCGAGGGACTGGCTGTAGTTTTCCTCCTCTCTCTTTCGGATTCACTTTCCAAGCACACAACTTCATATAACGTGTCAGTATTGCTCTTTCTCTCCTTTTGCTTTATCTTGAAGATGAAAAAATATTGTTTTATGAAGCAGTACAATTCTTTAATAGAGCACTACCCTTTTAAAAAATTATTCTTTATTGATTATGCTATTACAGTTCCCCAGGTTTTGTGTTTTTTTTTTTACTTCTTTACCAAGCCCCACCCCACTAACTCAGGCAATCCTTGTACATGTCCATGTCCACGGGTCATACATGTGTTCTCTGGCTACTCTATTCCCTGTGCTGTATTTTGCATCCCCATGGCTATTCTGTAACTACCAACTGGCAATTCTTAACCACTTTACCTTTTCACCTATCCTCTCAACTCCCCTCCCATCTGGTAATCACTGAAATGTTCTCTCTGCATCTATTATGCTGTTTCTGTTCTGCTTGTTTTTTTTTTGAATCAACTACTAATAGATATATATTTATTGCTATTTTATTGTTCATATTTTTTAATCTTTTTCTTAAAGGAGACCCTTTAACATGTCATGTAATACTGGTTTGGTGGTGATGATCTCCTTTAGCTTTTTCTTGTCTGGGAAGCTCTTTATCAGTCCTTCAACAACTTTGCTGGGTAGAGTAATCTTAATTGTAGGTCCTTGCATTTTAGCACTTTGAATACTTCTTGCCAATCCCCTCTAGCCTGCAAACTTTCCTTTGAGAAATCAGCTGACAGCCTTATGGAAGCTCCCTTGTAGGTAACTGTTTTTCTCTTGCTGCCTTTAAGATTCCCTAACATTTGGCATTTTAATTATTATGTGTCTTGGAGTGGGCCTCTTTGCATTCATTTTGTTTGGAACACTCTCTGCTTCCTGGGCTTGCATATCTATTTCCTTCACCAAGTTAGGGAAGTTTTCTTTCATTATTTTTTCAAATAGGTTTCCAATTTCTTGCTCTTTCTGTTCTCTTTCCAGCACCCCCATGTGCAAATGTCAGTATACTTGAAACTATGCCAGAGGATTCTTACAATATCCTTTGTTTTGGATTCTTTTTTTCTTCTTGCTGTTCTGATTGGTTGTTTCTTGCTTCCTTATATTCTACATAACTGATTAGATTATTGGCTTCATCCACTCTACTGTTTGTGCCCTATATATTGTTCTTTATTTCAATTACTGTAACCTTTGTTTCTGAGTAGATTTTTTATGCTGTTGAGGTCCTCATTAAGTTCCTGCAGCATTAGGAACTCTGCATCTTACAGATCTCTTTTCTCCATTTTGTCTAGTTCTCTTTCTGGAGTTTTGTTTTGTTCTTTCATTTGGGCCATGTTTCTGTCTCCTCGTTTTGGCAGCCTCCCTGTGTTTGTTTCTATGTATTAGTCAGAGCTGCTATGTCTCTCAGGCTTGGCAGAGTGGCCTACTATAGTAGGTGTCCTATAGAGTCCAGTGGCACAGCCTCCCCTATAAACCGAGTTGGGTACACTCAAGGTGCGCCCACCATGCTGGCTGTGTACACTTCCTGTTGTAGTTGAGCCTTGACTGCTATTGGCACATATAACGTCAGCCACTGACTGTGTTCTGTCCAGGGTCACAAAGCATAAGCTACAAAGTGATCTCAGATGGCTGCTACTTGTGCTGGGCTTGGAGGTACCCAGAAGAAGCCAAACTATGAACCAAGGCAGGCTGCTGCTAGTGCCTAGCGGGGGGGCAACTTAGTGAGAGGGATGGGGCTCACTGAAGCCAGATGTTGTTTTGAGATAATTTAGGAATATTTGAAGCATGAGCCAAAACAAGCCATTTGTATGGAAAAGCCACTGAAAACAGCTTGGGTGGGTCTAAAAGTTGGGTGGGACAGGGCCTCAGGGAACCACCAGGGTAGAGCAAACAGTGTGAGACAGGTTGACAAAGTCTCAGATAATGGTGCCCACCTGCCAGCTCTGCGGTTTTGTGGGGTGGAGGGCTCAGAAAAGGAACAATGGCCTCTGCCAGCACTTCTGTCTGGGAGAAAGCTGCCCTCGGTTCCTCCTCCTATGTCTCTGATGTCTCTCAATATGCTGCCCTAACACTGGAGCTCAAAGGGAATGAATCCAAGTAAGTCTGTGCATGGGCCTTTAAAAGGAACTGCCTGAGACTCAGTACTTTATGCCTTCCACAGCCTCAATCCCCCCTGGTTGTTACAACCAGAAGTTACGGGGACTTACCTTGGTGGCACTGGAACCCTGGGCTGGGGAGCATAGTGCGGGACTGAGACCCCTAGCTCCTGTGATATCCCCCCTGATTTTTATGTACCTACGGGACAAGCCTGTTCCACGTCTCCACCCCTCCTACAAGTCTCAGTGTGGTTTGTTTTGTAATTCCATAGTTTGATTCTTCTTTAATTCCATACTTGTAGGACTTCCATTCAGTTCGATTTCTGATGGTTCTGAATAATGGTTGCTCTATAGTTTAGTTGTAATTTTGATGTGGTTGTACAGGAGGAGAGCCATATTTACCTATGCTGCCATCTTGACTGGGAGTCCTAATTGAGCTCTATCTACTTCTGACTTCATAAAGGATGTGAGAATAAAAAGTATTACTTTAAATATCTATACTGAATGTAACCTTTTCTACACAGAAAACTACGTATGTTTGTATTTTAAAACCCTTAGGAAAATAGGGTGTTTATTGAGCAGGACTCTAGTTCTGAAATTTTATTTATTGTCTTAAGACTGTATCATCAAACATCCAACCAATATTTAGTTAAGTGTGAACTAAAAAGTTAACCATTCTGTATCTTCCAAATTACTTTAAGGTGTCCTTCAAGGTCTCCCTTATAAAACTCCACATAAAAAAATGTTTTAAGATACTCTGAAACAAAGTTTAGGACTAAGAAAGTAATCATATTTCCATGTTTTTTCCCCACTCCTTCACAGCTTAAAATGGTATAGGAAACTTTTCTTTAAATGAAAGCTACAAATGTGGGGTAGGAGAGAGATGAGTGGCAGAAAAAAGATTAACAGAATCCACAAAATTTTTGATAACTAAAATTTGTTCATATTTTAGTTTTATTTTGAGGTAAACATATATATAACAGTTTAAATTGACCTAAGTTAAAAATTAAGAACAGGAAGTATAAAACTTTACCAATACAATATTTATATATCTTAACATTCCATATTGTAGCCAGTTTAAGGAGCTGGAAGGAAAAGTGAACATACAGAGCAGCAGGAAAAAGCAGAACTGTAGGAAAAGACAGACGACTAGAAATGTGGCTACACCACAAAGACATACACACGTAAAGTAAAAATACAGAAAGAGGGAAGGAAATTAGAAGCTCATTAGGTGCAGAAATACCAGGCGGAGTAGATTTTATCATCTCAATGTTCGTCTGGGTTAAGAAAAATTACCTCAGTCCTGGAAGGCCTAGATAATGATAGTAACAAGTCCTTTCAATATCATCCTGAAGCAGTCTTTAATATAGGAAGTGATAAACTTTTCTGTAAAGGGCCAAATAGCTAATATTTTAGGCTACGTGGGCCAGTAATCTCTGCCACAACTACTTAATTCTGCTACCATGACGCAAAAGCAGCCACAGACAGCAGTATGGCTCTGTTCCGAAAAAATTTTATAACAAGCACCAAGACAGATTTCACCCACAGACTGTTTCTGCACAGCGTACCGACTTTGTTTTAACATGCCCACCCAAGGATTATTTACCTTTCTTGATAAATAACCAACTTTGACTTAGCTACTTACTACTAATTAAGGGCCCAGATTCTATGAAGTTACATATTAACCTGTGGATTTGTGTCCAGTAGATATTCAAAGGATTTCTGTCCAACAGAAAAGATAACCCAAAGGTTATCTATAGGATATTAACCAGTTTCTTTCTAACCTACCAATCTTTTTCTAATATTTTTTATTAAAGGAAGAACTATACAACCTCAAGCTCCTCAAAACTTAGAACCAGTTTGATCATCTTACTGGTTCCATCATTACTTAATAAACAAAAAAAATAAAATCTTTGACACATGTTCAAAATTTGGAATGACTTTTTAACTTTTATATACTGTACTTCAACAGGAAAAGGATTTAGTTGTTAAAAATTACTCTGAAACAGCTGAAAGATCATTAATAGCTCTTTATATTTAAAAATTTCTTGTATTTTGGGTCATAATTACAAAATGCTTTTATCTAGAAACTCTTCTGTTATGGTGACTAGAGCCTTTTGAAGTCAGATAAACTGAGTCAAGAACTAAATCCCATTTGTAAGCCAAGTGGTCCAGCTATTAAAAACATTGCTCATTGTCAAAGCAAGGTAATAGTACAGGAGTTCATTATATTATTTTTTCATTTTTGTGTTTTAATTTTCTGAAATAAAATTTTAAAAGCACTCTAAAAAGACAAAAAAAAGGTAGACTTAAATAAATGAAAAGATGTCACAAGTTCTTGAATAAAATGACTGACATCACAAAGATGTCAATTCTCCCCAATAAAAATACCAATATTTTTTCCAGAGTTACAAGGTGGAAACTGAAATTTATGTAAAAATAAATCATTAAGCCTATCCAGCAAAACCCACAAAAAGAACAACTGGGGAGGGAAAGCAGCCCTGCCAAGTATTAAAACCTATTATGTAATGTACATAAACAGTATAGCACTGGTACATGAATAACATAAAAACTAACAAAAAATATAAAAACCAGTAAGAGGGCTAACTACATATGAAAATGTGATATGTGATAAAGGTGGCATCTCAAGTTAATGGGAGAAAATTAGACTTTCGAACGAATGGTATTGAGACAGGTAGATGGCTGTTTGAATAAGATCTGTACTTTACACTCTGTATGAGAATAAAATACTCATATATTAATTCATTAATCAGAGGTCTAAAGGTGGTAAAATGAAACCCAGTAAATAATTTTAAAAATGTGTAAATTCCTTTATTACCTGGGGGTAGGGACAGCATTTCTAATTATGACCCAGATACTTTAAAGGAAAAACTTGATAAATTCAAGTAGAATAGATAAAAACAAAACTGTGTGTCAAAAAAGTCCAAAAGATCATCATAATTTAAGTCAGAAGACAGATGACAAACCAGAAGAAATACTTGCAAATTGTATCTCAAAGTGTTGATCTCTCAAATATATAAAAGGCTTCTAAAAATTAAGAAAAAGATAAAAGTCAAACAACAAAAAATATGAAGAAACAATTCATAGAAAAAAGTCACCCTTAAACATGACAAAACTGCTTGTTTTCATTCATCAAAGGATCAATTAAAACTACCATTATATGCTTAAGTTTAATATCACAATCTTGAAAAGCCTACGGAGAAATAAATACTCTCATACCTAGGAATTTGGCAAATAAAACAAATTACATAAGCAAAATTACTTTGAATGCCAACAGAAATCTACTGTAACAGGAATCTACTCTCAAATGCACTTTCATAAAATCAAAACAACCCATGTACAAGGTTCAATACAGTATCTGGATAGCAAATGATTGAGGAAAAAATCCAAATATGCATCAATAGAGGACTAGTTGAAAAGATCATGATTCATCCAAACTACACAGTATTATGCAGCCACTAAACAAGAATGAGGAAGATCTCTCTGAACTGATGGAGAATGACCTTCAGGACATATGAAGTTAAAAAAGCAAGGTGCAAGACAGTACGTATAATATGCTAGTTTTTGTTTAAAAGGGGAGTCAAAATATAGGATGGGGTAAAAGTGGGTTTACCCTACTTTGTCTGTATGGAAAATACAATTACCCTACAATTGTATGTATGGAAAATAACACAATAATAACACAAGAATAAACTCTGTGTTTTGCATCCTCACAACTATAAACCTACTTCTGCTCCACCCTGTATATCAGTATTTTATTATTTTCACAGGAAGAAACATTGTAAAGATAACCCAGAAACTAATAATCATGGTTACCTATGGGGATGGGAAGAAGGAGACATAAATAAAATCAAGATTCATTGTATACATTTTTAGGTATCATTTGGACTTTTGTACCGTAAATTGAAAGTACAGAGATAAATGAACCTAATTATATTTCAAAAAGTAACATAACTATAATGAAAAAAATATTCATATTAACTTCTGAATGCAGCACTAATTTTATTTTTTGTTTTTTAAAGATTTTATTTATTTTAGAGATAGGGAAAGGGAGGGAGAAAGAGTGGGAGAGAAACTGTGTGGTTGTTTCTCACGTGCTACCCACTGGGGACGTGACCTGGCCTGCAACCCGGAATCAAACTGGTCACCTTTTGGTTCATAGGCTGGCACTTAATCCACTGAGCCACACCAGCCAGGGCTGAATGCAGTACTAATTTTATAATCTTACTGGAACAGTTTCAAAGCACAAAAAGAAGTTCCATGAAATCTTAAAACTTCACTCAATTAATTGTAATACTGAACATGAACAAATGGGAATTTCATACTATAGAGATTCAAATAATTTCATATTATATGCCTCTATCTTCATAAATGCAAAATGAAAAACATGCAAAAATACATAGGTACTATGGTTATATTAATAGACGTTTCTCCTATAATTTGTTTATGCATCTATAGAAAAGTTCAGAATACACTAAATATTTGGAATCCTTTTCATTTAATGTTTACATACTGGTATTAATATACTGATATTAAAGCATGGGTTTTATTTCCAACTGAAGGAAACTTGTAGCCCCGGTCAGGTAGCTCGGTTGATTAGAGTGTCGTCCCAATACGCCAAGATTGAGGGTTTGATCTTTAGTCAAGGCACATACAAGAAACAATCAATGAATGCATAAGTAAGCAGAACAACAAATCAATGAGGGAGGGAGGAAGGAAGGCAGGGAGGGAGGGAGGAAGGAACCTAAATTGTACATAAGCTGCAGTGTGGCACTGCATATATTTTGGAAATTGTACAAGTTTATTGACTTAATGTATATATTTTGGAAACTGTGCAAGTTTATTGATGCTTAATTACCTCCATCAGTAATTGTATCAAATTATAAGCTCATCCTCTTTGGAACTTTAAATAATTGAAATCTCTTTCATAAATCCATATGATAATACCTTTTCTCAACAGATATTTTACACATTTATAAAGCTTTTGTTATAAATTTGATGAGAACAATAAAACAAAGACTACATATTAAGGGTGTTTCCTGCAATACAGATATTTTAAACTTCTTTGATAAAGAATAAATTAAATATACTACCATTATTATAACTGAGACAGCCAATATTTAAAAATATATAAATGTAAAAGAAAACAAGAAAATCCTGTAATGTTAAATTACTAATGAAAATATGTGAACAAATCAACTGATTGAGGCCAGGATCATCAATGGATACTGAAACCGTACGTTAGAAAGTTGTTGAGAAATAGGACATGCAGAAGCTGCCCAAGTCCCACTCCAAAGACTGTGTGGCAAATGCAAAGAGAAAACTCTACTTGCATGAAGGAGAAATTGGTGGTCACCACCTTAAACAAGTGATCACACTTCCGAGGAACAGTGGAACAGCTGATACTCTACGCCCCTGACTCAGCAGCTGAAGAACTCGAGGAGAGCAAGCATTTTCATATGGCTTATCTTGAGAGGTACAGTGGTTTAGCGCACAAGTGTGCATGTGTCTGTACACACACCCACAGAGCAAACACAAAGAAGAGGCTCCGGGTGTCAGTACAATTACACTAACTACTGGCCTGTAAGACACTGGCCACATCATTTTAGTCTCAGATTTCAGCTTAATGTCTCTTTGGCAATAAAAGTCCCCCAAATTCTATAGTTCTAAGAATGTTTAGTCGGTCTCTTATTCACCTTATGTTACTATTGCAAATCTAGTCTTTAGGACCATTTTCTTCCTCTTTTAGTAAACGATACCTGAAAATTTAAATCTAAGAAAGCAATCTTCCTTTCCTTACTAATTTTTAAGTTTCTCCTCTAATATGATACACCATCCTTTTTAAAAAAAATTTTTTTAGATTTTATTTATTCATCTTTTAGAGGGGAAGGGAAGGAGAGAGGGAGAGAAATATCAATGTGTGGTTGCCTCTCGTGCGTCCCCTGCTGGGAACTGGCCTGCAACCCAGGCATGTGCCCTGACTGGGAATCGAACTGCGATCCTTTGGTTCGCAGGCCCGCGCTCAATCCACTGAGCTACACCAGCCAGGGCTAATATGATACCATCTTAATAGAACAATTCCCATAATTGGGAAGGCTTCCAGGCTAAAAAAAAGAGTTACTGAGTCACCAGATAAGTTCAGTAAAAGAAAAAAGTCAATTTGTAAAAAACATATATTTTAAAAAACATTTCTGATTATTTTTCCATACTTACAGCAATAACAGAAACTACATAAATTTTTAAAAATTTGGTCTGTTGTTCTCTTTTCAATGAGAACTGCGAAGTGGTTAAAATTTAAATTATGCTTAGTTTAAGTAAATACTAAAAATATCTTACAGAAAGACAAAAGGAACATGTTTCCATGGAAAGAACCCTGACTGAGACTCTTAGAAAGCGTAGCTATGTATCTTTTCACACAACATCACCCAAATCTACTATTTTACATCTCTGGATTATAAAATGAGAACTACCTTTACTGGATTACTAAGAAAATTATGTAAGGAAAAAAATGACAGCAACTAGTGGAGTGATGGCCACAATAGGGCCTCAATTAACGGTAGCTGCTATTACTTCTTTTTCTTTTTTAAAAGAATTTTTAATTTTTTCAGTTGCAGTTTACATTCAACATTATTTTGTATAGGTTTGTATGTACAGCATAGTGGTTAGACAATCATATACTTGACAAAGTGTTCCCCTGATATTTCTACCACCCACCTGGCACCGTCCAGTTACCACAATATTATTGACTATATTCCGTCTGTCATACTTTACATCCTTGTGCCTATTTTGTAACTACCCAGGTGTACTTAATTTAATTTCCTCATCTCTTTCTCCCAGTCCCAAACATCTTCCCCTCTGGCAATCACTTTGTTGTTATCTAAGGGTCTGTTTCAATTTTTGTTTGTTCATTTATTTTGTTCTTTAGATTCCATATATAAGTGAAATCTTACGATAGCTGTCTTTCTCTGACTGGCTTATTTTGTTGAGTGTAATAATTTCTAGGTCCACTTGTTCTGTGGCAAAGTGTAAGATTTTCTTTTTTAACGCCTCATAGTCTTCCACTGTATAAATGTACCACAGCTAATTTAGCCACTCATCTAGTGACAGGTACTGGGGCTGCTTCCCTATCTTGGCTATTGTAAATACCACCGTAATAAACATAGGGGTGCTTATATTCTTTTGAATGAGTGTTTTGGGTTAATTCAGATACATACTCAGAAGTGGAACCACTGGGTCCTAAGGGAGTTCCATTTTTAATTTTCTGAGGATCCTCTATACTATTGCTATTACTTTCTAATGCCTGAATATAAAAGAGGAAATAAACTTAGCTCTATTTGCTCTGAGACAGTAAAAGTTGTTCAAATTGTTCTCACTCTCTCTCCCCTTTCCACTTCTTTACCTCTTCACACAAACACCCCCAACCCCAAAAGAACTTATCTAAACAAGGAAAAAAATTAAAGATTATTCTCAGGAATTCCCAGCCCTCCTCTCAGTTCCATATATAAACTTCTAGGTTTTTTGCAAAGAAAATACAACTCTGCCTATGTTTAGCCTGCAACCTTCACAGAGAATCTGGAGAGTAGCGTATCAGGCTAGTCCCAGGTACACATATCTTTTGGGCTAGTTTATCACGCCAAGTCATTTGCTAGACTAATTAGAGATGTTATTCTAGACTGAAGCACAGAAGTAATATTCCTGTAAACCCATGGAGTCTTTTAAATCCAAGGCTGTGTAATGTAAGACCTCGAGGGAAAAGCAAGATCAAAGGAATCTTATTTATGTTCACTAAGGTAAGATTAAAGAGACAGAACTCTTTATATTCTTTGTAATTAAAGATATCTCTTTTATACAAATTCATCTTTTTTATCACACAATTAATTTCTCTTCATCATCTTATTCTAGAAAGTGTTAAAAATTATTCTCATTCGTGCCCTAAACTTTCTTTTTTAATCCTCACCTGAGAATATGTTCATTGATTTGAAAGAGAGAAGGAAGAGAAAGGGGAGAGAGATAGCAGAGAGGCATCAATGTGAGAGAGAAACATCAATCAGCTGCCATCCATACACACCCTGACCAAGGACTGAACCTGAAACCTAGGTATGTGCCCTGATCAGAGATTGAATGTATGACCTTTTAGTGTATACGATGACACTCCAACCAACTGAGCCACCCAGCCAGGACCATGCCCTAAACTTTTAAATGATCCTTATAAATTGATTTTCTTTCTGAAGTACTCTTCCCTTGGGGTAGATCTCTAAATAATCAATGCTATTCTCATTCCATGACTTAGTGTTTTCTATTCTTCCTCTGTCCCACTGAGATTCCACAGTTCCTCTCAATACTAATAGCTAAAATGTATGAAGAACATACATTCCCAGAGTGCTGTATAGTTTCTCACTTAACGTCACAATAAAGCCATGAGGAAGATTCTATCACTGCCATATTATAGCTGAGTAAACTGAGGCTCAGAGGGTTGAAGGACCTTGCTAAACACCATACAGCTAGTCCATGGTAAGATCTACACTCTGACTCCAAAGCCAGGTTCTAGACCAGGGGTATCAAACTCTTTTTCACCGGGGGCACATCAGCCTCACGGGTGCCTTCAAAGGACCGAATGTAACTTTAGGACTGTATAAATGTAACTACTACTTAACTACAGGCAAGGAGCTCGGAGCTGCCAATGGGTAGAAACAATGCCAGGCCGGATAAAACAAGGTAGAGGGCCTGTGTTCTAGATGATAACCCTAGGCTGGTTCTGTGCTCCTCCCACAGTAAAGGGGTGAAAGAACAGTAATGGAATTCAGGTGACCTTCTGTCTCTTAAGACGACACTGAAAAAAAATTTTATTCATGTTGTAACTGCTACCTTTTCGAACTATGACTGAAAGGATTAACATGAATACACTGGAACCAAAAGTTATTACTATAGAAAAATGTATTCAACTAATTCTACACATAACACTATAATTTTATAAATTTTATGTCAGTAAAATCAATTCAACATATTGAGAGCTATGTTTCTACCTGCTTGAGGTAAATCAGTGAACAAGACAGGCTAAGAATACTGCCTCAGTAGTTTTCTAATATGGGACACAGATTAACAAAATAAAAATCTGTATATTATGTAGTATACTGAAAGGTAAAAGCCTTGTATAAAAATTAAAAATGTTCAGCTGGAGGAATTGGCAGAAATAGAGAAAGGGCAGGCAAATTATACTGTTAAATGGGGTAGTTATGAATTGCTAATAAATAAACCTGAGCAAAGACTTAAAGAAGATTAGGGTTTGAAGAAGGTGAATAACAGCAAGAAGGATCCAGGAAAAGAGTATTCTAGGCAGAAGAAATAGTTAACAGCAAAGGCCCTAAAAGCATAGTTAGAGCAGCAGCAGAAGAGTAGTAGGAGAGCAATTAATTTAAGATGAAACAGGCAGCAGATCAGGTAGAGTTTTACAAGCCACTGTAAGGACTGGCTTTTAAGAAGTAAAATAGGGTTACAAAGTTTTAAGCAGAAAAATGATGTCATCTGACCATAGGCTACTATGCTGAAAATGTATCAAGAAAGGACAAAATGAAAGCAGGGAGACAGTGAAAAGACTACTGCAGTTAATCCAGGGAAAAACTCTGATTCAGATGAGGAACACAATCTATGGTGCTACAAGTGGTCAGATTCTACAAATGTTTCGAAAGTAAACAACTTCCTGACAACGGGTTTGGGGTATGAAAAAAAAAGAGCAAAATTCTTGGCTTAAGCAACTATTAGGAAACTATGCCCATGAACTGAGATAGTAAAGACACACAGATAGAGTATTTTAAACGTGGGAGATGAGATAATGGAACCTTTTCGGATATGGTAAATTTGAGATGCCCTGAAAGCTCAGTGAAAGAAGTGATCACTGATATCAAATGTAGCTGACAGGTCAAGTAAGATAAAGACCCAGAATTACTACTGGGTTTAGCAATTTAGGTCACTGTAAACTTGCATTTCTTTGAAAGTATTTTGACACAAAGGAAAGCAAAAAAGCAAAACAAAAAACAAACCTCAGACAACTTGGGCTGAGAAAACTAAATGAAGGAGAAAGATTTCATCTGCTGCCCACCACAAGAAGAGTATGGAGTTTGACTTTGACCAAATTAACAGAGTAAAAAAAAAAAAAAAATCAATATTCAGAAGACTATAAGAGAATCTGTATAATCTATCTTTAAAAATGTCTAATATATAATCTCAAATTACTAGAGAGACAAAGAAGAAAATGTGACTCACTATAATTCAGAATTAGCAGTCAAGAATTTTAAAAATAGTTACATATATTATAATTATACCCAAGGATAAAAAACAAAATCTGTTGAAAATAAAAGAACAAGGAAGAAATTTTATAACAAACAAAATCTGTAAAAAAAAGGAAATTTCAAAAATAAAAAATACAAAATCTGAAATAAAACCCATTCACTGAATGGGTTTAAAAGAGCAGATTGATGATGACAAGAGAGTCAAGTGAACTTTAAGACAGGTACCCTATCTTAAGGAAAAAAACACAGGCTTTGAAAAAATATAGCCTTAGAGATCTATAGGGTCTAAACAAGGGTCTATACCAACAAGTCTAAAATATGTGTAACTGAAATCCCATGAGGAGAGAAAAGAGAGATGGTGCAGGGAAAAGGCTGAAAGCAATAATGGGCCAGATTTCCCCCAAAACTGTTAAAAAAAAAAAAAAAAAAAAAAAAAAAAAAAGACTGAAAGCATAAATTTAAAATTTCAAGAAGCCCAGCAAATCCCAAGCAAGACAAACAAGAAGAAAACCACATCTAGTCACATCATAGTTAAATGTCTGAAAACCAAAGATAAAAAATCTTAAAAGCAGCCATACACAGGAACAACAATATAAGTGCATTCTGACTTCTCATCAAAAACAACGGGAACAGAGACTATGGGGTGACACCTTTAAACTGCTGGGGAAAAACTCCTCAATCTCGTATTCTATATCCAGTGAAAATAGCCTACTGGAAAGAAAGTGAAAGGAAGATGTTTTTAGGCGCACAGGTCTAAGAGTTTGTCTTTAGCAGATCTGCACTAGAAGAAAAGGTAACAGAATTTCTACAGGTAGAAGGCAAGTAAGATCAGATGGAATCCTGGCTCTCAAGGAATAAGTGAAGAGCAACAAAACTGATAAATGGGAAAAAGTAATAGACAATTTTTCCTCTGAATATATTTAAAATACACATGATCTAACTGAGAGCTTAGATTCATTAGTAACAAATCAGACTCAGAAGTGGTTGCTCCTTTCTTATCCCCTTCCCCACCCCAACAGTTACAGAAAAGTATGGTACCTGTTTTAGCTTCAAAAAGAAGTTTTCAGTAGTACTACGTTTGCTGAAGGGCCAGAATAACCTTTCATTAGGTGAGCAAACACGGACTTTAGTCTCCAGGAGAAATCGAACAGGCTCCTGTACTTCTGTTATTACCAAATCAACAGCCGTGGTCATAAACAGCACTTTATCTAGAGAGAGAGAAGCACATAAAAAAATGGAACTACATTCTCTCATATGATCAATGTAAAAGTAATTACTCTTATGATAAACTTTTAAGATATCTTAGGGTAATGCATTAATTAAGAATCTAAAATAATCAGGTAAATCGCTGTTTTGAAAAGTTATTTTCTGTATGGAGAATTCCTTTCTTGGGTAGATTGTTTGAAGTGGGATTAGTATGAAATGCACTGTCAAACTTTTACAATAGTGACATATGGCATTTTTAAATCACTCTCACCAACCGTGGGGGTTCTCAACTTTTAAAATCTTGATGAACAGTGGTCACTGTTTATATCCTTTATCCATTTAACTATAATCCTATGAATAACAAAAAAAAAATGAAGGGGAAAAAAATAAATGCTCAGTAAGAGGCGCCAGTTAAGCAAATAATGTCACTTTTTCAGAATAAGATATTATACAGCCATTAAATGACATTTGGGGAGAACATGAAGTATCTTGAAAAAGGTTATTTATGCATAGAACAGGGGTCAAGCTCATTTTCACTAGGGGCCTCATTAGCCTCGCAGTTGTCTTAAAAGGGCCAAATGTAATTTCAGCTCCTTAACAGTTAAGGAATAGATACATTTATATAGCCCTAAAATTATTTCAGCCTTTTGAAGGCAACCTTGAGGCTGACGTGGCCCCTGGTGAAATGAGTCTGACACCCCTGGCCTAGAACATTTAAAAAGCTGCACAAGAAACTGGTCATAGTGGTCTCCTGCGGAGTGGGGCCCGGTCACTGTCATAGATTTTTACTTTTCTCTATATATCCTCTGAATTTTTAATCACATGCATATATTACCTCTCCACAAAAAGTAAATAAAATTTAGAAGCCTGTAAATAAATGAATACGTAAACAGAGTAGGAAGCAGGGAAGGGAAAAAAGCGGGGAAAAATGATACTTCGTTTACAGGTCAAATTTAATAATAAACTCAAAGAACTATTAAAATTCTTTGGTTTCACTAGAACTAGGTAAGCACTGGATACTTGTCAAATAAGTGGTCCTAAGGTTTGGGTCTCTTCTTGGGACTCAAATTTCTGTTATGATGTCAGCAACTTGCATTACCTTTAGGAGTTTCTTCATTTACAACTTGAAAATGCGGGGATTTTGGATTCCAGCTCCCAGTGATAACATAAGACTTTCCATCTGAACTTTTGCCCATAGATTCCTAAAGAAAAGAGTAAAACAAACATTAATGCCAAAGTAGGGGGACAACAGCTTGCCCTACTCCACTGTCTTCAAAATTAGGAGTCGCAAAATGTAAAAATATGAAAGAGAACCAGATCTTTTTAAGGGTGGGAGTATAATTGAATAATTACAATTAAAATTAAAGATGCGCCAATTATTTAGGCAATTGTTCCTGAAAACTTACATATAAAAAATGCTTGTAAATCATATCAACCTGTATAAGCATTAGAGAAACTTACTACCTAAACCCATGCTGAATTCTTCTGTGAATAATTACTACATAAGTTTTAGTTTTAAAAATATTTCCATATAATAGAAATAATACTGTCTACTTCTACAAAGCTCATGATCCTCTCACAACTTTTCTCCTCTGCTCCCCTAAACAACCCTACAAACAATTATTCATTATTACCGTATTTTTAGGACTATAAGATGTAAAATTCCTCCCCCCAAATTTGGGAGGAACGATGATTGTTAATGCTGCTGTTAAGTTCTGTTTACATTTACATTGGTGAAATATTATGTTATTTATGTTATTAAATATTTTACCACATTTTTTGCTTCAAAAATTTTTTCCCCTATTTTCCTCTAAAACCTAGGTGCATCTTATGGTCTGAAAAATATGGTATGTAGTCAAAAAGGCAGCAAATACCAAATCAGAAATAAATCCACTTATTTTTACTTATTGCTTTGGAGCTTACAAAAACACCTTCATAAACGTGCTTTGATTTTAGATTCGGATGAGATAAAGTGAAACAACCTCCACTGAGGAAACAGTGCATAGCATAAAAAAAGGGAACACGAATCCCTACCAAGTCTAGCAGGTGCATGTCACTGTTGCGCACGCCTCTTCCAGGGCTGAGGAGGAGACCAAAGCACCTGCAAGAAAAGAACTGACATAAATTTGGAAAAAAGAACACAAAAAAGATGTTTACATTAGGTCGCTTAAAAAAACTCTTATTGAAGGAACAAAGGACACATTAAAATGATCATTTAATTAGTATTGCCAAAATAAACCTTACTTCTTTAGTTAGATATTAACATACAATAAAAGGCAAACATAGAGATAACAAATTCTTTGTTTGCCTTTCATTATCACATAAAGTCAGCTTATCTGTGGAAGATTTATGGGAGTTTATGCAAAGTGAATGAAGTAGCCACTTAACAGCCAAACGAATTCCCAAGGGAACAAAATATTTGTAAATACATTTTGAATATAGTATAGTGTATTACACACCGTTAGATCGATAAAAACTAAAATTTACGTTTAAGCTAAACTTACAAAAACTGTTTTACCTTTCAATGGCAAGTTCTTTATTAGTTGTTTGTTGCACATAAATGACAATCTTCTTATCAATTCCTTGGCGTAGTTTAAAGCATTGTCGGTCCTTATCTTTAGGAACTGCACTGTAGAACAACAGGTTTCATTAATTTTGCAAAGTATTATCTGTGACATGTATTAGAACAATTTTTGTTATGTGATGAAAGTCAGGCACAGAAATCACTTGATTTGATTCTTTTCTGTGTCTGGTTTTCAAATTTTAACAAGTTTAAAAAAACATTTTTTTAAATTATCACCTGCCTCTTGACGTGAAAATATCATCATTATTCTATGTGATCCACTAAACCATTTATAAAAGCTAGAAAAACCAACTCCACTGCCCCCTCAAATGTGTCTTTAGTTTTTCTCTTTTTTGTTTCTATAAAAATTAGATATTTGTAAAGCATCTAGCATCCAGCACAGAGCTGCTCAAAAGAATGTTAATTTCCTTTCTTTTTAGTCACTGGTTTTGACAAATTATTATTGCCTTGTTTGTTTAAACATGTAAGAAAAGATACTTCATCACAGCTCCTTTGAAATTCATAACAAGGTGCCTTCAAAAAATCAGAGATGAGGATGATATGGCCAACAGGAAGCGTGTGACCATCACTTCCTTAAGCAGCGATAACCTAACTGTAAACCTGTGTGATACAGGCATGCCTCATTTTATTGCTCTGTGCTTTATTGTGCTCTGCAGAAAATGTGTTTTTTTACAAATTGAAGGTCTGTAGCAATCCCACATCAAGCAATTCTACTGGCATCATTTTTCTAACAGCATTTGTTTACTTAGTGTTCCTGTGTCACATTTCAGTAATTCTTGGGATATTTCAATTTTTTCATATGAATATATTTGTTATGGTGATCTGTCATCAGCAATCTTTGATGTTACTATTATAATTGGGACACCATGAACTGCACCCATGTAAGATGGTAAACTTAGTAAGTGTGTGTGTTCTGACTGCTCCACCAACTGGCCAATTCCAACTCTCTCCCTCTCTTTAGGTCTCTCTATTTCCTGAGACACAACGATACTGAAATTATTAGCCCAAGTAACAACTGTACAATGGTCTCTAAGTGTTTAAGGAAAAGAAAGAATCTCTGACTTTAAATCAAAAGCTATAAATGATTAAACTTAGAGAGGAAGGCATGTTGAAAGCCAAGGAAGGCTAAAAGCCAGGTCTCTTGAACCCAAAAGTTAGCCAAGCTGTGAATGAAAAGGAAAACTTCTGGAACGAAATTAAAAGTGCTACTTTGGTCAACACATGAATGATAAAGTGTAACAGCCTTATTGCTGATATGGAGAAAGTTTAGGGATCTGGATAAAAGACTGACCAGGGACAACATTCTCTTAAACGAAAGCCTAATCCCGAGCAAGACCTTAACCCTGTTCAAACCTATGAAGGATAACAGAAGTGAGAAAGCTGCAGAGGAAAAATCTGAAGCTAGGCTGGTTCTTGAGGTTTAATGAAAGAAGTCATCTCCATAACAAAAGTGCAAGATGAAGCAGCAAGTGCGGATGTGGAAGCTTCTGTAAGTTATCCAGAAGATCTAGCTAAGATAATTCATGAAGGCAACTCCACTGAACAACAGATTTTCAATGTAGACAAAACAGCCTTACATTGGAAGAAGGTGCCATCTAGGGCTTTCCCGGCTAAAGAGGAGAAATCCTCTGGATTCAAAGCTTCAAAAGACAGGCTGACACTCTTATTAGGGACTAATACAGCTAGTGACTTGAGGTTCAAGCCAATGTTTATTTCCATTCCAGAACCCTTAAGGCCCTTACAAATTATGCTTAATCTACATCTCTCTGTGCTCTACAAATAGAACAACAAAGCCTAAATAACAACACATCTGTTCACACCACAGATTACTGAGTATTTTAAACCCACTGTTGAGATCTCCTGTTCAGAAAAAGAGATTCCTTTCAAAATGTCACTTGACAATGCGCCTGGTCACCCGAGAGCTGTGATGGAGATGTACAATCAGATTAATGTTGTTTTCATGCCTACAAACACAGGATCCAATCTGCAGCCCATGAATCAAGGAGTAATTTCAATGTTTAAGTCTTAAAATTTAAGAAACATATTTTATTAGACTACAGTTGCCACGTACAGTGATTAATCTGATGGATCTGGGAGAAGTAAATTGAAAACCTTCCGGAAAGAATCATTCCAGATTCATTAAGAACATTCAAGATTCAAGGGAAGTGGTCAAAATATCAATATTAGCAGGAGTTTGCAAGGTTAATTCCAACCTCCCTGGATGACTTTGAGGGGTTCGAGACTTCGGTGGAGGAGATAAAAGCAGATGTGGTGGAATAGTAAAACTGAATTATAAGTAGAAGCTGAAGGTGTGAGTCTACTGCTGCGATCTCATGATAAAACTTCAATCAGTAAAGACTTGCTTCTTACAGATTAGTAAAACAAGTGGATGCTTGAGACAGAATCTACCCCTGGTGAAAATGCTGTGCAGACTGCTGAGACGACAACCAAGGATGTAGAATATGATATAAACTTACGGTAAGGCAGTGGCAGGGTCTGAGAGCACTAACTCTATTTCTGCAAGGAGTTCTATTGTGAGGAAAATGCTACCAGACAGCATCACATGCTATAGGGAAATTATGTGTGAAAAGTGGAGTCGACTGATGCAGCAGACTTCCCTGTTGTCTCATTTTAACAAACTGCCACACCCACCTCAACCTTCAGCACCCCCACCCTGATCAGTCAGCAGCTGTCAGTATCAGGACAAGGACCTCCAGCAGCAAAAGGATAATGGCATAGCTCAGATGATGGATGGCACTTTATGCAAGAAAGCATTTTTAAATTAAGGTACAAAGTTTTTTAGACATAATGGTATTATATACATTGACTACAGTATAGTGTAAACATAACTTTTATATGCACTAGTGAACCAAAAAAATTATGTGGTCTTTATTACAAAATTCACTTTTCTGCAATGTTCTAGAATGGAACCAACATATCTCTAAGGCATTCCTGTAATTCTAAAAGTAATACTAATGATACAGTTTAAATCAGCTTAAGAAGAAAGCTGAAAATATTCTTAAAATGACATTTTACCAAATTAATCCCCTAATCTCCCACACAACACTTTTTCTAGTTCTGTTGTTCTCAGAGGTAAACATCTCCCTATGGCAATCAGCCAGTATGCAATAGATCTAAATTGTGTCTTATTACTATGCAACATCAAGATTATGGCAACAGAACCATTAGATGATACTATAAAAGGCTACATGAGCGCTCTGAGTACCTACTCAAACTAGAAAGTGGCTCTGAAGAAATTAGTTTGAAGCTCCTCTACATTTACACAGCAACCAATTTAAGAACATTTTATAAACACTGAGATTTTAAAAAATCAAAGAATCCTGGTAAAGGAGTCTAAAAATTACAAACATGTACAAAGAAAAACTTTTGCATACCAAACTAATTATTTGTGGCTGACAAAATTTTCATCTAGAACGATATACACAGGTCTCAATTTTTCAACTGGTGATTGGTACACTACTTCTCTATGTTCAGTAGATGCTGAAACACAAATATTCAGTTGATTCCTGACCAACGTAGGGGTTAGGGGCACCAAACAACTACCCCCCCAGTGGAAAATCCATGTAAACTTAAGTTGACCCTCTGCATATGTGGATTCCCAAATATGGACTGAAAATACTGTTTCTGATCCACAGTTGTTGCACCCATGGATGCAAAACCTGGTGAGAGACCGTGGGCTGTTACATTTATTGAAAAATATGTGCACTGTTCAAACCCATGTAGTTCAAGGGTCAACTGTAATCTCAGCTGCATTTAAAATATCAATGATGGAAATAAAGTTGTCTTTGGTGTTCTGAGTCTGAAGGGCAAGGGGAAAACCACATTAACAGGAAGCAGAATGCAGAGCGTGTGAGCAGGGGAAGTTTACTCACTGACCTCAGGGGATCTAAATTCCATTTTTGGTTTTGTCATTGTATCACTGAATGGATTCAACCAGGTAATTCCACATTTAATTTCTACTATATAAATTAAGAAACTGAGGTCCAGGCTTAACTTCTCTGGGTTACTTTATACATTAAACAAGGACAATATTAAATAACCCAGCCTATTTATTGAACAGGGTTAGATCAAATAAGACAAAGAAGTTGTTATTCGAATGGTATAAATGAAAACATTCCACCTTATAAGGGCTAAAAGTGAAAGGCAGGTTCCTGATTTTAATCATGTAAGAATCACACTTTTTCAGGCATGGAAAAAAGAGCATTAGTCCTTAACATGACACTCTGCCTATACTCATGTTATGGTAAAAGCACATGGCAGAATCACTGGATAAATGGAACTGCATTTGACAAGTTCAAATTTGACAAAGAAAAGAATACTTTTCAATGATTTCATTATTATTATGTTACACAACATTATTTTCTGCTATAAACTACAAACTTGGTAAAACCACGGGGAAAAAAAAAGAGCGCAAAGGCCTAACAAACATGACAAGCAAATCTGACCATGCAGGGATTTTCTGTACAGCATCTCCTTGGCACGAGGGTGAATATAATAGGGGTGTTTGTAATTGTGATTGTTCTACCTTGAACTTGCCTAACTGCAGAAGGGAGTTATTCTAGTGCATCTCTTCTGAGATATCTTTCCTGTTATAAGCGGAAACCACAACAGAATCTACATAAATATTTTCAGTAAAGGAAAAAGTAGTAAGAAAACTGTTTTGTTTCTTAAAAAGGAAAAAAATATTACAAAGTTTACAGGGCAGGAATGCTTACTGTGGGAAGCACTAAGCCAGTTTTCCTCCGATACCAGACACAAGGCTAGAAAGCAAGCACAGAGCACCATGCCTTCTTCACACACCTCAGGGCACGTATCAACGTGGAAGCTGCATTATGCACTAAACTGGCCACAAGATGGCATGACACTTCCAGAATCTTTGAAGGGAGACTAGTAAGAGTTACCAGTTTTCCAAATGAATTCGTGCCATTGTGGCCTTTTGATGTAAAAGCAAGTATTAGAAATATTTTGATGTAATTTCACATTATCTGTTTATGAAATAGTGGTATAGAAAAGAGTCTTCTATATGCAACTATCGATTATTATCCCAAGAAACACCAATTTTGTGAGATAGGCTACAGAGGAAAAAAATCCAATCATCACAGCATTTCGGAGTTAGAAAAGACCTCAGTCCACCTACCTCATCTGATAAGTAAGGAAACTACCATGAAACATAAAGGAACTCAGAAAAGGTTAACTGTTGGCAGTAGCAATAATTAAACCAAACCTAAATTTTTATTTCTATCCCAGAGTTCTTTTCCCTACAAGAAAGTATCATTTTATTTTAAAAACACAAACCATTTATTTCTGACCTTACATTCAAGATTAGACTTCAGACACACCATAAATTTCTCTCCTTCTAATGTGTTCAGATAAACTTTAATGGTAAAACTTGATTTTAATAGCCTTAAGATCTTTAGATTAAATAAATCAATAAATATATAAATCAAACAGAACAAAACAAAACCCCCCAGCAAAACAAACACAGCTACAAACCCAGGTGACTTAACTTCTGTCATCATTTCATATCAGTTGCCAGTGAATTATTTTGAGTCTGACTAAAAGAATATAATAATGTGACATTTTCCCACATAAATTTTTAATTCTTGAAATGTTGCCTCTATAAATCTGCCTATTTCTTTTCCTTTATCGCATACATTAAAAACAAAAAAACAAAAAACTCCACCTATTACCGCAATCATTTTATAGTATGCAAGTTATATAATCTGACCTGGAGTTTCCCTTGAACTGCAGATAATACAATATGGTAATACAACCTCAACAAACAAACAAACAAACAAGATAAGATGCCCTACCTAAAATAACCTTTACCATCATCCTCTTTTATCTCTAAAGATACAGAGAAGGTAAAGATGTCACTGTCAGGAGTCTGGGGTGCAGCAGTGGCTGAAAGTGGGGTCTGCTTGGCAGAACGGCGGAAGGCAGTGGCAAAACTGTACAGGATCCGGCTTACCTGCAACCAGATGGTTTAGGAAATGAGCTGTTACTGCAGGAAATAAAATACTTTTATTAAGGCTGAAGGTTACCTACTTTGTTGGGGAGGAGTAATTCCTTTTTTTCTATTGATTTCTTTTTTTAATTCTTTTATTTCAGCTTTGAGATACAACTGACATAAAATTGTAAGCTATTTAAAGTGTACTTTGTGGTAATTTGATAAATGTATACATTGTAAAAGGATTCCCCCATCAATAAGTTAACATCTCTATCACCTCACATTATCTTATTTTCCCCCCTTGGGGAGAACATTTAAACTCTATTCTCTTAACACTTGTAACAAATTTTAATTGTACAATACAGTGTTATCCACTAGAGTCATTATATAGATGAAAGTGTGTACTCATCCGCCAACCTCTCCCTATTTTCCCCAGCCCCCAGCAACCATTCTTCTGCTGTTTCTATGAGCTTGACATTTTTGTTATTTAGATTTTGTATGGATTTCTTTTGGTTAATTATCTAATTTGTTATGCCTAAAAGCAAGCAATACTAAATAGCCAATGAAGGAGTTTTAAAAAGAAAATGGTTTTAAACACTAAAAATGCAACTGAAAAATTATTTCCTAAATTGTTAAGAACTATCTGAATACATCTATTATTAAAATAAAAATAATTCCAAAAGCTTAGCTATAAAAGAACACTTTGCAAATGTGTCATTGTTGGAACCAAGATGCCTATCTAACCCAGTCAAGAAGCAGCCAACTGGTCTCCTCTGACATTCTTAGCAACAAGGTTTTGGTTAACCAAACTTTTAAGTTCACTCATATTTCAGTCCATCAGTCTGGAATAAATAAAACACTTGCAGAGAATTTCATTTTGCTTTAAATGACCATAATAAATACTGCAATAATTTCAACACAGGTGAAATTTCATTTGCAGACAGTATTCTCTTAAGGACTTACAGCTTCTTGTATTTCACACCGGAAGACATGTATCCTGAAGAGCTCGGCATTGAAGTGACTTTCAGTGAAAGCAAAACAGTCACTTTCAGGAGTTCCGTCATGCCCTCTGACACAGAAGAGGATTTTGTAGATAGGGTAGTTTGCTATTTCAAAGTTTGTCTGAGGATCTAAGAGTCTGTCCAGAAAGAAAAAAGATAAAAAGAGATTGGAGGGATTATGGACTGTTTTCACTGTACAATTCGAGACTCATCTTTCTAGCAAGAAGTTCATATAAACCTTTTGTGGAATGCTAACCATATTAATGTTGTCTTTTTTTTTTTAGATTTTATTTATTTATTTTTAGAGAGAGGAGAAGGGAGGGAGAAAGAGAGGAAGAGAAACATCAATGTGTGGCTGCCTCTAGAGAGTCCGCTACTGAGGCCCTGGTCTGCAACCCGGGCATGTGCCCTGACTGGGACTCGAACCGGCAACACTTTGGTTCGCAGGCTGGCACTCAATCCACTGAGCCACACCAGCCAAGACTCTTAAATCTTTATAATTGAGTCATATGAGGATTCCTGAAGTTACTGATTACATAATTCCAAGGTATTAAAAACTACATAATCCCCATGTTTTAGGGAGGCAATCAGAAAGGCATAAATAATATCAGTAAGTACATATTTCTTATATACTCTGTAACTAAATAAAGACTAGAATAATGGGTAAATTAGACTACCAAAATAAATGATTAAAGCTGTGCTTCTCATCTCCTAAAAATGACCTAATCTCCTTTATTATTTAAAAAAAATTAAAAGCTGATATGTTTGTCAGTATAAAACATGCTCTTTTGATTCATGGCAAATAAAGGGAGATTGTATAGAATTGTTAACACTTAAAAAAATCATTAATAAAATTTTTAAAATGCCATTTATTGAAAAATCAAAGGGATGACATTCATTCAACAAATGTGCTATCTACAACATTCCAGGCTCTGTTATGAGCACTGAGGACACAAATACAAAAGAACTAAAAAGAATCCAAGCAATTTCAACACTAGGCACTGGCATTGATGGGGAAAGCCCAGGAGCCCCTGTGCATAATGGAAATACCTAGAACAGGATATAGTCCAGGTTCAAAGGCACTTTGATAAAAACTCTGAGAACATGGGGCAAGAGAAACTGATTTTCTCATATCTTTATAGAAATAAAATACATTAGAACAAAGCACAACTTCAGTTGGTGGAATGACTACTGACTAAGAAGCATACAGAAATGAGCACTAAATGAATTTTATTAAAAGATTCACATTAATAAATATAATTAACATTAGGATTTATGAGTCTTCGTGAAATACGTCCTTAAATACTCAGAGAAGAATTTCAGATGACTGGGTTAAAAATTAACTTACTAATATCTACATACAACTACAACTCTATTACTTGAAAAGCCAAAATGCTTTTGAGGGTAGAGAAACATATACTCTCTACTACTATATTGGGTATAAATTGGATTAATATTTCTAGGTGGCTGTTCGGTAATGTATCACAAGTAATAAAAATGGGTAAACCTGTGATTCATAAGTCTACTCCTAGAAATTTATAAGTCTAATGAAACTGAAAAAAATGTAGCTCAAAAACATCTAAGAAAAGTTTGGGGGGAAAAGGAGAGATAAAGTACTTATGTGCCAATATAATAAAAGCTTAATATTACCTGTTATTAGTAGTATTTTTCTGATTTAAAAAACCTGAAGTGTCTAATATGAGAAACTGGTTATTTCTGAATAATCCATCATGGGCCACCATAAATTAAAAAAAAAATTAATATTTATTGCTATGACAAGAGTCACAATATAAAACTAAGTGAAGTATGTCAAGATGGTACATATATTTCCACTGTTGTTAAAAATGGTGATTCTAATAATTATATAATTATACATGCACATAAATAGGCATATATACACATATATCCATATAAATACTTAAACAGGGTCTTAATAAACCAAGATGTGAACTGTGTTTTTCAATGACAGAGTGGCTTTAAGTATTTTCCTGAAGTTTTGCTTGTTATGTTCTTTGATTTTTCTTAATTAAGCATGTACTTTTTGTAATAAGGGGAAATGTTATTTTATCTGATTAGTTAGAATTCTGTACTTAGCTAATTAATATAGACATTCAATAGTTGTTATTGATTCTAGTTAGTATAAATAATAGCTATTTCTAGAGACTTTTCTGGGCCTCAATTTCCTCATCTTAAAAATTAAGGGACTGTACCAGAATAGTTAATACTTACCAACAGGTTTTTGTAATTTCAAAAACCAGTGTTTTAAACTCAACACTGAACTAATGTGTCAACTAGCATTTGTATTGGGGAAACAAAGAAAATATAAATTGTTAGGCAGACTCTCATATCAACATATTTCAATCATCCTGCAAACACTTGCATTTCTAATATGTTACACATACTGGAGGAGAGAAGAGTACGAAAACTGTTCAAATGCATGACTATTTTTCGTAAGGGTCACAACACCTAAAAGACATAAGTGCCAGAAGAATTAAACATTATATAAATAAAATAGTTATATCTTTTGTTCACTATTGCTTATTTCTAAAACTACAGGTCAGAAATCTGATCAAATGCTACAAATGTGTCAAGAAACTGGTCTTACCTCACAGTTCCTTCAGACACATTCGGCACTGACAGGGTTACATCTATTGGAATCTGACGCTGGCTCCTTAAGATGGACATCATCCTTAAGGCTTCCACTTCACTCCGGGGAGCATTCACTGAGGCACAGCCTAAATAAGTCAGCTTGCTGAAGACGACGCTGTCTTCCTCGGCCACTGGTGTAAAAGGACTTGACCCTTCAGAATCTGAAAGAAATGATAATGAGATGATTATTTTAATTTTATTTGATACTTTGTTGACATGAAAACCAAGTAAAATTCTACAAGTTATATTTAGTTTCTAAAATTAAGTACTAGTAAGAAAATATAGAAGTGCCCATTGAAGCCAGATACCTGACACTAGAACGGTCACTAACACCAAAATTTTCAGGTATCGCTGTAGTTAGTATCAATCCAAACCTAAAAGGTGGCCTGGGATTCAGATTGATTGTATCTTTCTGCTTATTCCAGTTTGTTTTGACTTTGTAATTTACACTTAGGTTAAAAACAAAAAGCAAAACATAAAAAATCACACAAGTGCCTTTAGTATTTCACCCCTCTGAAAAATCCTCTCTATCTTCTTTCTGATTTGTACTATTATAATTATTTTCTCATCCATCATCTTGGCCACTTTGTTAAGTTCTCTCAATCCCCTTGCTTTCCTTTTCCCAATAAACATTTACAGTTTTAACACCCTACTCTTCCCAATGAGCCCTTCCAATGGCCCTGTTCCTCCTCAGCTCTTTTTCAGCTCAGCAACTCTTCCCCTAGGGCTGTAACCCAGGCCTGGAGCAAACACCCCTTCACCAAGCATCCCTACTCCGTTTGTCCAACCCTGCATATAAACTCCTCTTTCTGAGAAGAACCTTTAAACATTCTGAAGATTCCCTCAATGTCATTTAACTATATCTCTTTCTGTGGTAAAAATGACATACATTTCAAAGGGAATCAGAATGGTACATCTATTTAACTCTTCCATGTTTCCCTAAGTCTAGAATCTGGAGATTCTAGAGAACACAGATAATGGTTTTTTCTCACTCTGATTCAAACCTAGAACAGGGTAAGCACTCAAATATTAAAAACAATAACCTTCAGTTACGCAACCAATGCAGCAATCCTAACCTCCTTGTCCAGGTTTCACGGGCAGGCTCATCCCTGGTTTCTGGAGCCCTACCAACGGCACAGGGTTGATGGTGGATGAAGCTGAGAGCGCATTAGAGAGAGGCCCATCTCCTTCGCCGTCCAGCTGCGACCTTTCCGCAAGCTCCTTGTCCCCTGGCTGGTCGTCCATTGGAGGATCCATCAGCACATCTGCTAGCTCTTTTTGTAGCTGCTGCTCACTTCCATTCCCTATAATCTAAGGGTCACAAATACATGCAATCAGCAAAGTGACAGACAGAGGCCAAGAAGGATTTGAATGGGTCCGCATTGTAGAGAAAGTCAGCATTTCTTTTGATACAAAGACTTTTCTGAACATTCTTAACAAATAAAATAAATCAAGATCTGCAATAAGAGCTGCAGCTGTTCTCTTAATTCAGTCTTTTTCATGAAAAAATTTACAGTAAATTTGAGACTAATACCCAGAAATATATGTGAACAGTTTGTCAATGTTATTATAAGTTTTCTACAGTGTCCTAAGCTAACAACAATTAAAATATTTGTCATTTTACTGTCTGGTGAAAAATAACTCCAGTAAGAGGAATATTTGTAGCAGCATATTTTATCATTAAGAAAAAGGAAAAGTGCATTTGCTTCTAGAAGTTATCAACAGAAACATATACTTATTAGGTAATACATTTTCACATGTACTTTACCACTCCTGCTATATTAGAAAGTCTCTTTTATTTCTGAGAAAGACATCTCTGATATGAACAAGTTCCTAGAGTTCTGAGACGCTTGAATAAAGGTGGGGAAATGCATGTATAAAATGCTCCTGAGGAACAGAAGCAACCCATCTCAACAATGTCAAGTATTTTTCTAGAGTCATGATGGTTTATTATTAGTTGCTCAAAAAGGAAATAAACAGCAAATTCAAGTACAGACTGCCCAATGCTAAGGAAAACCACAAGTGACAAAACTCACTATGGTCATTACGTGCTTATTTAAGGAATACTAAAAAATTTAAAAGACTGAAGTTATGAAAAGGAAAGTCATAGTAAAAAAAAGAGGGGCAGATTTGGAGGCTCTGTGAAAAAAAGTTAAAAGGGGTGGGGCTGTGAGACAGTTAAAGGGAGTGAGGTCTTCACTCACTGGGAAGCAAAAGTCCAGCAGCAGAGGCACCTCTGGACTACCGAGAACCTCAGTGCAAATATCTTTTATAACTTACAAACTTCAAATCCCTTTGGCGGTAAATTGTGATTGAGAAACAGTCTTAGGTCTTTTTGCTGACATTTTCCCAAGGAAATTCTAACATGTCAGCTACTTTTGCCTTGGAAATAAGAGCCAGACAGATGTTCAGCCTCTCAGCTTCAACAACGCGCCTGCTTCTGTGAACTTCATTTTACGTTTACAGTTACTGCTAATGGAACTACAAGTGATTCAGTCAAGTAATTTTAGCTCTTTCTTATGTCTGGTCCTACACCTCCACAAGTGCAATCAAATTTATTATTTCAGAAGTTGTGTTTTCAAAGCACCTAGAAAACAAACTAGATTTTAGTTTCTATTAACCTTATTCTTTCAGAACTGGAGGTGAAATACTGTACCACCTGCAGTAAACAAAAGACAGCCTAAATAAATCTACATTGTGTTCTAAGGGAACAGAGAAGTAACATTAAGGAGAGTTAAGGCCACTCTGAAAACAGATGGAGAAAAGCTATTACACTCCACGTTTAAGCAATTAGCAATTGTAACTGAGAAGGCTATCATTAAAAGAGCAAACTGAATTAAAGAGTAGACATTTTACATGCTATAAAGTATTTTGGTTGTTTTTTTTCCCTAATATAGGACATACTATAAGTAAACTCAAGTTTACTGTTGGACTGGTTCCCTACATTGTAATATGTTCACCAGTCATGAAAATATACATAACCCTGAAAGGAAACATTTATACATTTGTCTTTTGTGTTTATACATGTTTATCTTGCATTCTTCCCTCGTTTATAAAGTCTATAAACATAAGAACTGCCTTCTGTTTCCGTAACTCTTCCTCAAAGGCTAAGAAAAAATAATGTACACACACAAAAATGTTGAGTTTTAAAAGCTGCTTAAAATAGCAACCTAGACAAATAGCCCCAATCACTTCCAGTCAAGATGGCGGCTCAGGTAAACACAGCTTGCCTGCTGGCACAACCACATCAAAATTACAACTACAGAATAACCAGCATTCAGAACCATCAGAAACTGAGCTGAATGGAAGTCCTACAACTATAGAATTAAAGAAAATACATCAAGACTGGTAGGAGGGGTGAAGACGTGGAGTGGTCTCACACAAGTATGGTAGGTAAAAATCAGGAGGATATCTCAGGAACAAGCAGTTGGAGACCCACACCAGGCACCCCAGCCCAGGGTTCTGGTGCCAGGAAGGCAAGTCCCCATAACTTCTGGCTGTAATAACCAGGAGGGACTGTGGCTGCAGAAAGCAGAAACTGCTGAGTCTCAGGCAGTTCCTTTTAAATGCCCACACACAGACTTACTTGGATTCAATTCCTCTGAGCTCTAGTGTGGGGGCAGCAGATTGAGAGGCATCAGAGACATAGGAGGAGGAGCTGAGTTGTCTGGCATCAGGGTGAGAGCTGGGGGGCAGCTTTCTCCCAGACAGAAGTGCTGGCAGAGGCCACTGCTCTTTTTCTAAGCCCTCCCAGCAGAACCACAGAGCTGGCAGGTGGGCACCATCACCTGAGACTTCCTCAACCTGGCTCATACTGCTTTCCTCACCTTGGCTATCAGTTGATTTCTCAAAGGAAACCGGCTAGAAGGGATTGGTAAGAAGTATTCAAAGTGCTGAAAAGCAAGGGCCTACAACCAAGATTACTCTACCCAGCAAAGCTATCATGTAGAATCAAAGGACAGCCCTGACTGGTGTGGTTCAGTGGACTGAGTGCCGGCCTGTAAACCAAAGGGTCGCTGGTTGGATTCCCAGTCAGGGCACATGCCTGGGTTGCCGGCCAGGTCCCAGTAGAGGGCACGTGAGAGGCAACCACACATTGATGTTTCTCTCCCTCTTTTCTTCCCTTTCCCTCTAAAAAAATAAATAAAAATATTTTTTAAAAAAAATCAAAGGACAGATAAAGAGCTTCCCAGACAAGAAAAAGCTAAAGGAATTAGTTCATCATCACCAAACCAATATTATATGAAATGTTAAAGGGTCTTCTTTAAGATCAAAAACACAAACAATAAAATGGCAATAAATACATACGTATTAACACTTGATTCTATAAACAAGCAGAAGAGAAACAGAATCATAGATGCAGACAATGTTTTGATGGTTGATGGAGAGGTTGGGTCAGGGGGTGAAAAATGTGAAGGGGTTAAGAAGTACCAGTTGGTAGTTACAGAATAGTCACGGGGATGCAAAGTACAGAAAAAGTGAATAGAGCAGCCAAAGAACTCACATGCATGACCCATGGACATGTATGGGTACTGAAATTAAATAAACTTGACTTAGAATATACTGAGTGTGCTCTCCCTCCTGGGAGCGTGACTGTGTCTTTCCCTTCGCCCTGCTCTTCCCCCACAGGTTGGGGGGAACATACTATCCACTCAAGTGGCCAAATGAAGGACCATGATCATCCTTGACAACTGGCAATCCCACAATATTGACACATCCTTCTGATCCATGCTCAAATGTGTACTTTTTCCTCCTATCTCTGACAGCTTCTTTCATTTTACACAAGCCTACTGCAAAGACAGTACTTTCCATGCCTTCTTTCTCTCTGTTGTGACTTATCTTTCATAGTACCATTCAAGTTATAACCACAAATTCTAGTTCTGATCTAGCACTGCCTTATTTTTTAAACCCTTCCACATTTCGCCCTGACTGGCGTGGCTCAGTGGGTTGGGCATTATCTCGCAAACTGACAGGCCACTGGTTCGATTCCTGGTCAGGGCATATGCAGGGAATGCAAGCCAGGTCCCCAGTTGGGGGCATGCAAGAGGCAGCCAATCAGTGTTTCTCTTCCTCTCTTTCTCCCTCCCTTTCCTTGTCTCTTAAATAAATAAATAAATAAATAAATAGGTAAATCTTCAAAAAGATTAAATTAAACTCTTCCATGTTTCCTCAATGCCCACAAAAGTCCAAATTCATAACTATATTCTATGACTTTTCCCACAATTCTGTCCAATCTCCCTTTCCACCTCTTATCAGTCATATCAAAATACTCAACTTTCCCAGGACATAGCATAAACTTCCAAACATCTAGACTTTGCATGGACTCTTCACTTTCCTGAAAAACCCTCCTCTTCTCCTTCATTTTCTTTGATCAAGCTTAAATTCTGTTACTTTCTCTGGGTTTATCTGCTCCCTCTTTAGGGAGAGCTACCATATTATTAGTATACACATTTATTCTAGCATTGCTACTTGTTTTAGAAAATGTGTTTAGTGAGTCCCGTGAACCAGACTGGACATTATTAGACAGCAGAGCCTGTTTCTTAAATTACCTTTATATTCCCAAAGGTAAGTGTCTGATGCATAGTACATCTGCAATACACACATACTGAACTGAATTTTATAAATAAATGCAAAATACAAAAGCCAAAGTAATAGGATTTTATTCAATTTGGATACAGATTTTGGTTTAGTTACAGAAAAATGAGCTGTATCTGAATGATTTATTTTAGCTTTGTTAAAAAACAAAACCAAACCAAATACCATCATTTCCTATTATTCTGACAGTGTCATTAGGGTTTAACATTTACAATTAAAAAATATAGTACCAAATAGCATGCTGCAATTCACAAACCAAAACTTTATTTTGAAGTCCAACAAAGACTTCTAACTTAATTGAGCACAAATATAAAAATAAAAAAGCACAGCAAATACATATGAATAACACAACTAAGGGTCACATTTAGGTTTGCGTTCCTGTTCATGTTGTTTACATGAAGAGGACAGGAGAGTTTGTTAGGGAACAGTCATGAATTGAGAGGAAAAAAACAAGTATAAAGTAGCCAATTTAGCAGCTACTGTAAACATAGACATAAATGTTTATAAGGACTGAGACCACATAATGAATGATTTATTCATAACTGTTTACAAAGCATTTGGTAGAAACAAATACTGGGGACAAGAACTAGCTTGTGGAACACCTGCAGGGGGCACCATTCACATCACGGACTATGTGAATTGCATCCCTGGGTTGGGCAGAGTACAGCCCATGCAAATGTCCTTAGTAGCCCTCCCTGGGCTCCACAGTAAGACAGGCCTGAGTTTGGGACGCAGTTCTGACATTATTTCTATCGGCTGTGAACAAATTAACTTCTGGGAGCCACAGCTGTCTCATCTCTAAAATGACGTTCATATGTATCTCACAGGAATGTCACGAGGGCTCAATGATACAATAATATGATTATTGTGCAGTTACTTATTCCAGGCACTATGTTTTTTTACAAGGATTATCTCATTTCTTCACAATATCTGCCAATTAGTAAGCATCTAGTAGGCATCTAATTAGTATCTCCCTACTCTACTTTCAGGCTTTTCTAAACAAACTGATCTATCTCCTGGAGTTGAGTTTCAGAAAAGCAAATAACTTTTAAAAAGTAGTTCTTCCACTTTTCATGGTCCAGAAAATACTAAGAACACACCTACTATTCATGTACAAAAGAAGCATGACTGGAATAACATCTGTCCTTTCTAAATATATCAAATAAAGGTAGCAGCTTATATGATAAAATTGGCTACACATCTATTTCCTTGAGAGCAAAAGTACATTTATGGAACCAAAGAACAAACTGTTCCAAAGGCAACATCCAGCAGAGTCGTTTCCTGGTCTTAATTTTCTACTCTAACTTCGCAGCCCCTGTTTCCCTTCACTGCAACAATACAAACGAGGCCCCACTTGATCTTCCAGTTATATGAACTACTTCAGTTCAGGCTGTTTGGGACCCTTTGCCAGTGGAGATTTTATGTCTTCAAAGAAGTATGCTTAGAAAATGACAGTGTGTGCTTAAGAAATCCAGAAATGAAAAAAAATTAAAGACAAACTCCCGATGATCTGCACTTCCTACTACCTGTGTCATATTGCAAGAAAATATAAATCAAAATGGTTCAAACTAAGTGATTTTGTTCAACGTCAGTGTAAAAGCTGAGCCATTTTGAAATAAATATATACATTACAGTAATCATAAGCAAGGCACTAAAGACCCAGAGGTCCAATTTGGATACTGGAAGGTATAGCTGCCAATCCCAGATCCACTCGCATACTCCTTCTGGGATCTTGAATAAAACCTTAAATCTCTTTGTGCCTCATTTATAGACTGCAGCTGTTACGAACATCCACCTCTTTATCTTAACTATATGAAGGGAGGACCAGAGAAAACACCTAAAATTAGAAATTATTAACATTAATTTAAAATAAAAAGGAAGGGGGAGGAATAAAACACCTTGTGAATTCACCCCTAAAAAGTCAACTAAAGAAAGATCCCAAATATTTGTGATTGTTTTGCTGAATAATGGAATAATGACTGGGTTTTACTTTTCTCATTGTCTGAATTTTCTGTATTAAGCATACATTCCTTTTATACTAAAGAAAACAAATGACAAAAAGCTATTTGCATCCTGCGAGAAAAAGAAAAGCCAGCATGTACAATTCTACTGTATGCAGTGGTCCCAACTCCAGGCCCTTTAAGGACTTATTGATCTTTCCGCATGTCACAGGTGCACTTCTTTGGGAAATTATTAATCACTCTTTAAGGCTTTGCTGAACTGCTGCCTATTCTATGAAACCTTCCTTTTCTTCTTTAGACAACAATTATGTTCTCACATAATTCTTATCATGTCTATATTCAGCACTTGATGAATTTTATTGTGATGGCGTGTTTACTCATGTGTCTCCCTCACCACCCTGAACCCCTTAATTAAACTGTGCACTTCTGGTTTAATAACTTTGCTTGCTGAATAAAAACTCAGCATTACAGAGGACAAGATCACCTGATTCTAAAACAAGCAATATCAGAAACTGAGTCAGAAGATTAGTTTAAGCAACACTAAGGAGAAGGAGTAATTTTTGTATCTGCTATTTTAATAAAACCTGGCAACTTTCTCTAACTAAAATAATGTCAATTGGATTTTTCAAGAAGAAAACTATGAAGATTAAAAAGTTTTAAAAAATTCTGTAACTGAACTTTCCTCCTGATTAGCAGTGCTCATCATTATACCCCAGCCAACATTTACAGAGTGACTTTGGCTAAGAGCGAAAGGTGTAATGCAAGGTTCCTACATCAGAGGAGTCAAGTAGCAAAACACCACATGTTCTGAATTTGTATGCAAAGTTCTAAGATTTTAATGTGAGTTGTCAGAACATTTGATGAATAAAAATACCTGTGTTTTTTGTAACTATACCATCATATAAAGCTTTTCTTTAAAAGGCATAACTAAAGCATTATCCTGTCCAAGAAGCCTTCCTGACTCCTCGCCCAAGCTGAAACAGGTTTCTGTTCCCTCGGCTCTATAGCACCTGTTGTTAACCTCTACCACAGCACTTATCTAACTACACGGATGTTAAAAATTAAACACAGCCATAAAAAGCCCTACAGATCCTTTCTCACAAGGCATAGTGTGTTTCCCTAAATCCACATCTGCACTAGCCTTGTGACTTGCTTTGACCAAAAGAAGGTGCTAGACGTGACATCATGTAATTTCCAAACATTAGCCTTTGATAAAGGCCCTACAGCTTCCACATCTGCCCTGAAACCATTATGCTGTGAAGAGAGACCCAGCCATCCCAGTCAAGCCCAGTTCCCAGCCAACATACAAGTTAAATAACGTTGTGTGAGCTGAAGCAAGAGCAGCAAAACTGCCCAGTCCACAAAACCAGGAGAAATAATAAACTGTTCGGAATCACTGAATTCCGAGGTAGTCTGTTACAAAGCAAAGGCTAGGAGAAACAGGGTTTTTAACAACGGTCCTCTTCCCTAAGCTACAAGCATCCTGAGAACAGAAACCACGTTCAAGTCGCCTCCATTCTCATTCAGCCTTTTCAGAGCTTCTCTTTGGCTGTGATGTTCTGCAGTTTCACGGATATCCGCTTGGGTGTCCCTCTGTTTTTGGAAGCTGAGGATTTGTGTCTTTTATTACTTCTAGAAAATATTCAGCTGTTATCTCAAGTATTTCCTTCTCCCCATTCTGAAGGAACTCTTAGGTATATTATATATTCATCCTTCCCATCCAAGTCTCCATGTCTCTTAATTGGCCTTTCATATTTTACCATCTTTCAGTACTACCCCTGTGGGGAATTTCCTAAGATATACTTTGTAAGAGTTTGAATCTCTCTTCAGATCAGTCTATTCTGATGCACCTTTACTTTCCCTGGCTTTACTTTTTTTTTTTTTTATTATATTTATTTATTTTTAAAGAGAGGGGAAGGGAGGGAGAAAGAGAGGAAAAGGAACATCAATGTGTGGTTGCCTACTGAGGACCTGGCCAGCAACCCAGGCATGTGCCTTGACTGGGAATCAAACCAGTGACCCTTTGGTTCACAGGCTGGCACTCAACCACTGAGCCACACCAGTCAGGACTCACTGGCTTTACTTTTCATTTGCAGAAGTTCTATTTTTAGTTTGTTTAATCTTTTAAATTTTTTTTTATAATTTTATACTTTTCTAATGTTTGTAAATTTTTCTTTAAATCTTTAAACAGTTTATCACATCTACCTTAAGGTTACAGCTAATCAATGAAATGCCTGAATTTTGGCAAGATTAGATTCTGCTCAGGTTTGCTTTCCCTTGCTCATGAAGAACTGTCCTTAGTATTATATTTATAAATTCTGGAATGTGTGCTATTCTCTATCAGGGTTCTCTGCAGGAATACCATGCAGCCTTGGTGGCAAGTATGTCCCCCCAGAGCAATTTTGCAGTTGGTACTATCAGGTGCCCCAGGAATACTACACACGCAGGAATATGTGGGTAGTGTCAATTCAAACCCCAAACACATATGACAACAAGGCCATGGGTACAAATTCCCAACCAGACTCTCCTCCAAACCAGAGTTCAAGCTTCCTTACTTTCTTCCTGGGACTGCAGGCAGAATTTTTTCTCCAAGTCTATCCTTTCAATTAGGAGTAACCCTTAAGGATACTTTACAAGGAAATCTCAGTTCCACCTACTCTCCTTCTGTAAAATCCAAGGCCTTATCTCTTCCCAACTTAGCTGCTACCAAAACCAAAGTCCACTGGTTATAAAGAACAGTACAGTTCCAATGTCAGCTCATACGTATTTTTCTTTCAGTTCCTCTTGGCGTTTGTTCCTTAGAGATTTTCTTTACTTGCTTATGCATACAGCTACACAATTAAAAGGGTGTTTGCTATATTTCATCCAGCTTTGCTACGTATTTTATACTGGCATTTTGAGACTAGGACACTCTATTTCAAAACGGGAGCTCTTATCCTCAATGCCTAAAACAACACTTGGTAGATAGATTACTAGCTATCACCTGAATATCCAACAAACCACTCAATTAGGACTTTTGGAATGGAAGAGGGATAGACCTATTCAATGTATTTTCTAAATACAATGCAATTTGAAAATCTACCAGTGGTTGAGAAAAAGGTTCAAAAGGAGTGAGCATAACTGAGCAACAAATTTGCAGTAATACTGTTATACCTTCCTCTGGTGACAGAGCTCATAGATTTAACTAATAATAGTTTTATTACTATTTCACTTACCAGTTCTTCACATAAATGATACACTGTATAGATATATCAAAATAGCATGGAAATAAAATGCATAAAGGAAACATTTCAATTTGTAGAACATGTTGCTCAATTTCCTAGTGTACAGAACAGAAGTATCTCTTTTTGGTAAATAAGATGGGTAAGACAACAAGAAAAAAGTTCTCTGGAGGAGCCCTGAGGGTCCTTTCCATTTAGCATAAATGATTCAACGAATTACAAACAGGAAGAATTAAGTCAAATAATATTTCAAAAATTCATAAGAAAAATTTCAAATGGAAGAAACAAAAGAAGATTTATGCTGTCTTCCTTCCTATCCCAGAAACTGTTCCTGGGCTAACCCCATCGCCCCCTTATGCAGAGGAAACCCATCTCCCTAATCTGATGAAGGAGTCTGATCGTCTTTGTATCAGCAATGTACCCCTCTTCAGTGAACCATTCTTAGCACTGTATACATAAAATCTCTCACTGAAATCCGTATCGCCCTACAGCTACCACTCCATTTCCTGCTCCTCTTTTTTAGCAAAAATCTTTGAAACGGTGATCTACGCTTATTGCCACTTCTTCCCCACTTACTACCCAACCCACACTAACCCTGCCAATGCTTTCGTCTCTCTTTAAAAAGAAAAACAAACAAACAAACAAACAAACCAACCAACCAATCTTCCTAAGGATTACCAAGGCTGCTTAGAATTTTTCAGTCATCATCTAAAGCACTCTCTCAGTAAAATTAAACATACTGGTTACTCTTGCTTTCTTGAAACACTTTCTTCAATTATCTTCCAAGGCACTTCAATCTCCTAGTTTTCCTTATATCTCACCAGTTAGTTCTTCTCAGTCTTCTCTGCTGGTTTCTCTTCATCTCACTCTATAAATACTGAAGCACTCCAAGAATCATCTCTTATCATTTATCTCTCCAGTATCTACACTTAATCTATGGTAATCTCATCTAATCTCATGTCTTGGAATACCATCTATGTACTGCTGATGCCAGCCACAATCCCTCCTAAGCATCAATCTCAACATCCAGCTAACTACCTGACATCTAGAAATAGACATCCTTAGTCACCTCAACTATAAACTGGAACTATGATTCCCCTGCCCAATACTGGTCTTCCTATCTCTTTGCCATCTCAGTAAATGGCACTACCACATACCTACCAGCTCAGGCCCAAATCTAGGAATCACTGTTTACTTCTCTCTTTGCCCCAAATCCCACATCTAATTTGCTCATCCTAATGCCAATCAGCTTTACCTTGAAAATATATCCTGAATCAGAGTCTGATACAGATTCATCCTCTGACACATAACAAACATTAACTCAACCTTTTGTGACTAACGCAGCGTCCTATCTCCTCTTCTTGCCACCAGCCTTGCCCCTTACTACCAATTCTCCATGAAGGAGCAGATATAATTCATATGCAATTCACTCTTTAAAATGTACACTCTATGGTTTTGAGTATACTCACAGAAATGTAAAACCATTACCAAAGTAATTTTTAAAATATTTTAATCATCTCAAAAATAAACACCATACTACCTTAGGCATTAAACACCTATTCCCCCAACACCTCCAGCACATAGCAACCACTAATCTATCCTCTGTCTCTAAAGATTTGATTATTCTACATATTTCAAATTTATAGAGCCACATACAGTTGACCCTTGAACAAGGGAGGGGCTAGGGTAGACCCCTTGTACAACTGAAAATCATGTATAGCTTTGAATTTCCCAAAAACTTAACTATAGTTGTCCCTCAGTATCTGCAGGGGTTGGTTCCAGGACCCCTCCACACACAACAAAGTCTGTCAAGGCTCAAGTCCCTTATATAAAATGACACAGAACGAAGCATACACTCAGCCCTCTGCACCCATGCTTTCCCAACCACGGATCAAAAACACTGTTTGAACCATGGTTGGTTGAAACCTGAGGATAGAGAGGGCCAATTATATACTTAGTGAAAAAAATCCACATATGAGTGGGAACATGCAGTTGAAACCCGTGTTGTTCAAGGGTCAACTGTGGTCTTTTATAACTTACTTGTAACTTAACATAATATCTTCAAGTTTCATCTGTACTGTCGAATGTTATCAGTACTTCATTCCCTTTTATGTCATTCATCCATGTTAGCAGCTGATACAACGTTTAGGTTGTTTAGCTCTTTAAGTAACAGCGGGGAACTGTAACTCACCCCACCACTCTTCTGACACTGTTTCTGTGAACACTGACTCTAACATGCAGCTTGCATATATACAGCATGTTTGTTTAAGAATCCTAGGAACTAACTTCAGAAAGATACAGACTCCAACCTGCAGGCACCCCAGCTATGGGAGATCTGCGGACCTTCAACCATAAAGCCAGAATGACGAAAACCAGGACAACGCACACCAGACCACTGCTGGGCCAGTTCTGAGATTCTTATTAGAACAGGGCTGGTCTGCACATACAGCACTTTTCAACGCCCTCCCCTTGATCTCTTTGTTCTATTCCCACCTCCCTCCCTACAGAAAACTCTGTCTGCAGTGAGATGTTAATATGGACTCTGAGACAAGAGTCCCCACCTTCTCAAGATGCTGGCATTCGAATAAATCCTTCTTACCAGCACCTCTCTCATGAGTTTGGCTTTTGTTGCTGCGGGCAGCCAGGCCTGTATTAGATTATGTTTACCCTAAATAAAATTACCTTATGATGTTCAAATATCTCCTCTCATTCTGTGTTGTCTTTACTTTGACAGTATCCTTTATAGAACAAAAGATCTTAATATTGATGCAGTCCAATTTCACCTATTTTTTCCTTTGTTGCTTATGTTTTGGTGTGATAACTAAGAATCTATTGCCAAATCAAAAGACATGGAAATTTAGCCTTTTAAGTTTTATAATTTTAGCTTTTACATTGAAGTCTTTCAAACATTTTGAGCTAATTTTTAAATATGGTGTGAGGTAAGGTAAACTTCATTCTTTTAAATGAGGCTACCCAGTTGTCCTGGCACAATATGTTGAAAAACAAATCCCAACTGAATGGTACTGATACCATTTAATCAGCTGACCACAGAAACAAGCTTCTACTTAATTCTCAAGTGTATTCCAGTGATCATATGCCTGTCCTTAATGTCAGTGTCTACATGAGATGTAATTAGCGTGACTCTAATTAGTGTCCTTACATTTCAGGTTGAAGAAATCTTTTCAGCATTTCCTGTAAGGTCTAATGATGATTGGCTACTTCAGCTTAGATTTCCTTATCTTTCCATTTCTAAGGACAGCTTTGCTGAAGAAAGTATGCTTGGTTGCCTGTTTTTTCTTTTAGTACTTTGAATGCATCACCTCAATCTCTTCTGGCCTATAAGGTTTATGCTGAAAAATCTGCATATTACCTTATGACAATTCCCTTGTAATGTGAAATTTTTTCTCTCTTGTTGCTTTAAACATTGATCTGTGTTTGATTTTAGAGTTTTATGATAATGAGTCTTAGAATCAATTTGGGTTGAAATTTTGGGGAGATCTATAAGCTTCATGAACCTGGATATCCAAACCCCTCCTTAAATTTGGGTAGTTTGCAAATAATTATATCTCTAAATAAGCTTTTTACCCATTTCTCCCTTTCTTCTCCTTCTGAGATTCAAATAATGTGTAAATTCTTTATTTCAATGGTATGCCACTGTTCACATAGGCTTTTTTTAAAATGTAGGTTCTGCCCAAACCAGCACCTCTCCGTTTTTAACCTATTGATTTTAGAGTGAATGGGAGAAGAGAAAAAGAGAGAGAGAGAGAGAGACAGAGACAGAGAGAGAGAGAGAAATAAATAGATAGATATCAGTTTGTTGTTCTACTTATTTATGCATACATTGGTTGATTCTCGTATGTGCCCTGACCAGGGATCAAACCCACAACCGTGCTGTATCAGGACAACACTCTAATCAACTGAGCTACCCACCGGGGCCCTTCACTCTTCTTAAATGTTTACCTTTGTTCTCAGGCTAGGTAACTCCAAATGAGTACTTTCTTCTGCTTAATCCAGTCTGCTACTGATGCTTTCTACTGTGTTTGCTTTCCTTAAGGTGGTAATTAGTGCTCAAGTGTGTGGTTTCTCTCAATCCTGCAAAACCAACAGGTTGGCTTCCTGGGCATGCTTACCAGTCATCTGCAAGGGCTCACTCTCACCATTCTTGCCCTCAGGGGCACACACAGGAGGCAGCCACAGATTGGGGGTGTGTTCGGCAAGGGCCGTAACACTTGGAGGTACCCATGGGCCAGTTGGGGGCATCATCAGGAAGGCATCCCCAATGGCTCACGGGTTGGCTCCCTGATGGAGTCTCCAAAGCAGTCAATATGATCCAGGATATCTTCCATTCCCAGCCCTGGCTGCTATTCCCTCAGAACTACCTGCCCCCAGGTCATGCATTTCACAATTCGGTAGTCTAGAGGGGATGAGAAAGAAATGGGTCTCCCTGGGAGTATCTCACACAGTTGGAGAAGCCAGCTGCTCAATCCCACACTCTTACCTTTCCCTGTGGGAAAAATCACAAGCTGTGTAATTCTCTCTTGGCATTGAGCTGTGCCACCTTGGTGTAGGGGTGACACAGGTAAAGTGACCGTTCCTTTGCCCTGGTTGGGTAGCTCAGTTGGTTAGAGTGTCATATCGACATGCCAAAGCTGCAGGTTTGATCCCAGCCAGGGCACATATGAGAATCAACCATGAATGCATATGAGTAAGTGGAACAAAAAAATCAATGTTTCTTTCTCTCCCATCCTCCTCCTCTTAAAAAAACAATTAAAAATATTTAAAAAATATTATAGAAACTGTTCCTTTGATTGTTTTCAATAGGCCCAATCTAGGATTTTTTTTTCTCCAATATCGTGCTGGAACTTGTCTGCTGGACTTCCACAAAGGTACTCTCATCTGACTGGTTATCTAAATCATTGTTCTTTTAGGACAGATTGGGAGAAAAACTCCTGTACTGGTATTCTGATGACATCATCTCCTGCTCACTTCCTTTTGCCAGTTGAAATTTACTATTGAGCCTCTCTAGTGAATATTTCATTTCAGAATTGCTGTTTGGTTCTTTTTTTTTTTTCTTTTTGTGATTTCTGTCTCCTTAATGATATTCTCTAATTACTCTGATACTATCATTGTATTCTTTATTTCTTTAAGTATAATTTATTTCAGTTCATTGATCATATTAATAATGACTACTTTCAAGAGTTTGCATATTAAATCCAACATATTTTCACAGCAGTATATGCTGCCTTTTTATGATGTATGGATTATAGTATGTTTCTTTGTATTTCTCACAATTTTTTTTTTGTTGTAAACAAGACATTTTAGGTAACATATTGTACCAATTCCCAGTATTGGTATCACCACTCTGGGACTTAGTATTTTTGATGCTTGTTTGTTTAGTGACTGGCTGGCTTATTTTAGTATATTCTTGTCCCCTCATTCCACAGTGTTAAGCTTTTGATGCTGCTCCTCTGGGGGCTCAGATTTGGATTTGCCTCACAGTCTGTGATGAGAGTAGCTTTGGCAAGGTGCTTGGTCTCTTTCTTGAGCACACCTAGATGTTAAAGGCCAGTGATTGTGGCTGACTGCTCTACAGTTCCCAACAATGCATTCGGATATAAACTGCTCTATAGCAATCAAATTGAGGTTACTTTGAAGGGAGAGTTCCAGAGGTCAATGTTTTGAGTTTTGTTCTGATCCTAGGTGGTCTCCTCTCACCAATTCTACAGTTAAGCCTCCATGTCCAAACAATCTACCAATTTCCTCCCAATTACCTTTCACCAGTCTCCACTGTTTTTGAGAGTTATCCTTAGGTTTGAACTTCTCCACAATCTATTGTAAAGAAAGTCAGTTCCTTTGAGAAGAGATTAGGAGCTGTTTTATAGCCCACTTCTTACTACAAGCAAAACCTCTGAGCCATAGCTGTAAGGCTGAAAGTATGGGCAATGGCACACTTCTGAGTGATACCCCATCTTCAGAAGCTGAGCGCCTGGTGGGTACGGGAGACAGTACAGTAGTTTTGAGTCTATCTGACTTGCCTCTAGAGGTGCGGAACCGCTACCTTACATGCCAGAGTCAAGGCAAGGGCAGTGGGGCTCCCAGTATACTCAGCAGCACCATGCCCAAATATGGCCTCCATGCTGAGAGTAAGGGCCGGGGGGAAAAAGGGAGCCCTCCCTGCTTAGTCACACTTGGCCAGCAAAAGTAGTTGGAGACAGGGTGAGAAACGCTGCTGCCCTGCTCTTCCCTGTAGGACAGACCTCTGACTATGAGTGAGGAGGGGAGAGGGAGCCCTCCCTGTCTTCTTGACTGCAGTAACACAGAAAGGAGTTCCCATATTTAGTTCAGATAGAGGAGGAATACAAAATGGACCCTGGTTCAAATACCACAGATTCTTAACCAAATTTTGGTAAGTTCCTTCAAATAAATGTTTCTTCATTTGCTTTATGTCCTTTAGAACACTACTACAGACTTTCAATGGTGGTTTTTTAGTAACTGTCACTAGTTTTGCTGGGGAGCAGGTCCAGAGAGCTCCTCAAGCTGTCATGATGGAAATGTCTCAGCCAACGAGCTTTTTAAAAATGTAAACCAGATTATGTCCCCATTCAAAACTCTCCAAAAAATTCCCTTCCCATATGTAACAAAGTCCAAATTCCTACTAAGCTCTGAGAAGTTCTATATAGTCCAGCTCCTGCCTATCACTGGATCTCATCCTTTGCCATTTTTATTTACTTTATTCACAGTGTTCTATCTCTGTCCTAATAAGGTGACCCTCCCTCAGGGTCTTTCTGTTTTCTGTTCCCTGTGGAAAGTTCCTAGACTTCTCCATGGCCTTCTTCCTCATTTCACTGAAGTCTCTGCTCACGTCATTTCAGGACATTCTCTAAAATAGTACCTGTTCCTTCACTCTTCACCTACATACTCCACTTCAATTTTCTCCACAGCACCTAAATTCACCTTACAGCCATTTTCTTATTCGCTCAGAGTCTATTTCTCCCATCAGTTTAAAAACTCCAGGAGGACACCCGGCTTTACCTTTTACCTGTCTTACTCACCACTGTATTTCTGGTATGTACAATAGCATTTGGCACACAGTTGACACTCAATAAAGACTTGTTGAATGAAAAGATGTAAACAGGAATCAGAACGTTTTTAAAAGCTATTTACATTATAAATGATGTTAATTAAACTTTACTTATAGCCATAAAGAGAAGAACAATAACAGAGTGTGGGAAAAGAAGTAATAGTTGTTTGGCTGAGAAAATAAAAACAAACAGAAGGCCCTAGCCTGGTAGCTGAGTTGGTCAGAACATTGTCCCAATACACCAAGGTTGAGGGTTCGATCCCCTGTAAGTGCACATACAAGAATCAACCAATGAATGCATAAGTGGAACAACAAATCAGTGTTTCTCTCTCTCTTTTTGTCTCTCTTTCTAAAATCAATCAATATATTTTTTAAAAAAGTGGCCCAAAGCCAGAAATTTAAAGTTCCATTTCAATGATCCTGAAACTCTTTTATAAATAGCACTACTGACCTGCCACTGCCCTTACACTATATAAACAAAAACAATCACCTCTAATTCAACAGGAAAGTGAAAACAATACTAAAATGACAAATGTTTATACTATGACCACTACTTCTGACAGTAAGGGGTAACAGAAGTTTAGAAGCAATCAAATTAAAAATCCTTAATCATATATAAATTTGTCACTATCGCTAATTATAAATAAAATTCTTTAGCATTAAAAAGAAAGGATATTATTTTCCATGTTCACACCTGCACTCCATATACCTTCCCATTCAGGCCGAGTTTTGCAATGAGCTTAGCAAGGCTAAGCAAAAGAAACTTTTGTCATGGAGTTTTACCTTGAGTCCTGTTTTCTCGTCATCACTTCCATTATTTGTAGATGGTGTCTCATCTCCTTGCCTGGAAACCAAGACAAAATCTTCACTATTAAGAGTGGATACTGAGTCTGAAGAGACACTGATCTTTCCAACAGAAGCCTTGTCATCCATGACTTAAGAATGAAGCTCAACTCATGAATGATTAAGTATTTTTAAAATGCCTGAAAAACAAAAACCATAAAAATACTCATAGAACATCCACCAGATATTCAATTATGCTTTAATTCTTACAAAATGCATATGGGAAAACTTTTCAAAACAACACTTCTGAAATATCTTCCCAAGACTTTCACCATAAACAGTTTAGGATTTCTATTCTAGATAACAAGGGGATTTGATGCTATTCACAGCTGAGATATTTCAGATTTCAACTAAATAAATAAAACATATTCCCTCAAGAATAACTGTCTACCTACAGCAATTTATTTGACATATATTGCAACTCTATTCCTGGCCTCTAAGATTTTAAGAGTACTGAACTTGTTTTCTGTTCTTTAATCTGTAACACTATACACACAAATGATATCCAAAGCACTCAGGTCAATAACTAAGGTTTTCCTAACATTATTGATACTTAAATTTAAATACTAACATGTTTTTAAGAAAGAAAATGTCATATTAATGTCCAAGAGAAATGAATTCTAGGCAGAGCAATTATAAATTCTGCAGTTGAGAAATACCTTACATAGCAAGAAACCAGAAGTCCATGAAACATTCAACCTCCCTATCTCACAATTTCTTAGAACATAATGCAACATGAACATCACCAATAAAAGAGTTTCAAGCCAAAAATTTATAAAAATGTGTCACTTACGAAAGCCATTCAATTATTTATTGACTCCTGGAATAGAACTCAAACTCATCTACCATTTAAAATTCTAGTTCAGCATACTTCGTGGCTATGTTCCCATTTGGTTGCCAAAACAGCAACAGAACAAACAATACAATGTTATACTCAAAGAGTTTTAACCAATTAGCAAGAGTAGCTCTGGTTCTATGCTCATCTTGTACCTTCAATAAGTAAAGGTTCTGAGAGTCTCTTCAATTAAGAAATCCTGACTTATGCTTTGGATTTTTAATTGAACTTATATTTATTGAACATATACCATATGCCAAGCACTATTTTCCCTTGAAAGGCTCATATCCGGACAACCACCTGGCAGCAAGAATCACAATCCCTGAATATTATAGTTGGAAGAAAACTTAGAAATTATCAATAATATTAAACAAATAAGGAAATGACAACCCCAAGAAAAGGTCATTTAACTAGGATTAACTAAGGCTCTAATCCTGTTCTATTTAAACTAAGTCCCTTGCTTAAAGGCTATCACAGCTCTACATTTCATAGGACCAAATCTAAATGCACAGCGTGGCATTCTGGATGCTCCAACATGTACTACGGAAAACTTTCTAAAATGTAGTTTTTCTTCATCCATTCAATGAATACTTACTGTCTAGTGTATAAAGAACAGAAAACAGTAAACAAAAGATTCTTGCCCCCAAAGAGTTTATAGCTTAGTTGGGAACAGAAGCAAATTGCACAGGTTAATAGGTACCGATTTAGGGTAAGAAAAACTATGGGAACAGGTTGGGAGAGGAGCTTAGACATGGAGATAAAGAAGTATATCAGAAGTGATAATGTCTTTGGCTAAGGATATATATAGACAGTCCCTGAGTTATGATGGTTCTACTTAGCAATTTTTGGACTTTATGAAGTGAAAGCAATATGCATAATAAATTACATGAGATACTCAACACTTTATTATAAAATAGGTTCTGTTAGGTAATTTTGCCCAACTGTAGACTAATGTAAGTGTTTTAAGCACCTTTAAGGTAGACTAGGCTAAGCTATGATGATCAATAGGTTAGGTATCTTAAATGCATTTTCACCTTAGGATATTTTAAATTATGATGAATTTAATAGGACATGAGCCCATCGTAAGTCGAGAAACATCTGTACTTTAATAACTCCACATATTATATTTGTACTCACAGTTACCCTCTTCCTAAAGTGGTTTCCTTTGCTTCTGCACTCCATCAACCACAACTTATCATTCATGATCTAATCTTCACTTTCCAAGTAGCCTGCCCATTTCCACTCCAGAGACGAATGAATTACTTGCCTTACTTCTGTTCCCATAGCATTTTTACTTTTTTTTTTTTTACAGTGGTTATTATGTTGTATTACAGATAATTTGCTGGTGTCTCTTAATTTGATCATCACATCATGTTGAAACTTAAAGAAATGTTATAACTTATTCAAGGCAATGGTTGTAATGTAACTGGTTAGAGGCAAAGCCAAAATCTGAACCTAGTTATCTATGATTCCAGAGATTCTGATCTTTCTATTAAATCAGGGGTATCAAACTCATTTTCACCGGGGGCCACATCTTGCAGTTGCCTTCAAAGGGCCTAATGCAATTTTAGGACTGTATAAATGTAACTGCTCCTTAACTGTTAAGGAGTTGAAATTACCTTCAGCCCTTTGAAGGCAACCACGAGGCTGATGTGGCCTCCCGTGAAAATGAGTTTGACACCCTGTATTAAATTATGCTGCCTTCCTAACACCACAAATTTGGGCCCTGTCCCAAAACACTCAGTACTGGGTAAAGGTCTTTATCTTTTTTAGAACTTACACTTTAGGTTAAGGCTTCCATGTTTAATCTTTTATCCATTCTTAAAATTGTGACTAATAGTATGTACGATAGCAGAGGGCCTGGGAAAGTCCTCTAAAGCTATGATCTCAAAGACACTGACAACTTTTTATAATATTCTACACTCAAAAATAATAAACTTTGGTATTTACACTCTGGAACTGAGACAATTTGGAAGGCTCAAAGTTCAACATATTTTCCTTGAGAAGGTGACCAGAAAACAGACTTTACAAGATACTTTACTGTTTGTTTTGGCACCTGAAAGTAACCAAAGTAGAAATGAGGTTTATTAAAACACTAAGCAGTACAGGATAAGTTATACAATAAGACTCCCCGTCTCTGGCCTCCACGGGCCAAAGTGAAGAGGGAGTCCAGCAGCTCCAAGGGGTCTGGATAAGGCCACCCCTTGCCTGGCCTCTTCAATAAAAAAAAAAGTACCCCAGAACTTGGTGTAATCGTGGCAAAATTCTAGAGTATTCATGACCTCTGTCTCAAGACCACAAGGACTAATTTTGTTTTGTTTCTAATCTCTACTTAATGTCAGTTACCACAAGAAGCCCCTACTCGGATTCTTCATCTTTCTAATTTCTCAATGGACCAGGAAGTACAAACTTCCTCCCCAGACACTGCCATCCCTCTTCCTTTCTCCATACTACCTATCACCTTTAGACACAGTTTGCATTTTAAACTTTTTTTTTTTTTAAAGTATCATGAAAACTAAAACCTATGTTCCAGGAGAGCAGGGATTTTTGTGTTTCATTAATGGCCATGCCCCTAACGCCTGCAACAACATAGGTGCCCAAGTATTTGCTAAAGAAATAGAATAAATGGCAAGTAGAGATTAAAAAAAAAAGCAAGAGCCACCCAATGATAAAGACAGACCACCTTTTATAAACTGACAATAAGAAAGCATATTTGTGATGGGAGAGCACGCAACTAAGAGTTAGGAAAATCTCAACTAGAATATTGGTTCTACAACTTACTAATAGTGAGCTTGGTCACACTGAGCCTCAGTTTCCTTAAGTGAAAGTGTTATATTATCTATCTCATAAAGCCATTATAAAAATTACTAAGAAATATATATACATATATTATTTACCAATACACTTAGGACATCTTAAACATAAACAGAGCTTTTCAAAAACTAACTTTTAATTTTAAAAGAATTAACAACCAACAATTGATTTAGGTAATCCAATTTAGATACAAATCAGGCCAAAAATATATAGCTTTCCTAATTCCATATTCTAATTTGTTTATATCTAACTAAATGCAAATAAATACTTTAAATGAATAAAAATGTCACATATTTTGTAATACTTTACAGATTTCTAAAATGTACATTTTTTATCTCATTTTGTAAAGTAGACAGAGTATTTTATACCTTTTAAAATAAGATAATATATACATGAACACCTTGGTACTTGGTAGGTACTCACAGTTTCTATTTTTTTTTTTTTTTTAAGATTTATTTTTTAAAGAGGGGGAAGGAGAAAGAGAGGAAGAGGAACATTGATGTGTGAGAGATACAACCATCAGCTGCCTCTTGTGTGCCCCCAAATGGGGACCTGGCCCAAAACCAGGCATGTACCCTGAGTGGGAATCAAACAGGCAACCTTTAGATTCGAAGGCTGGCGCTCAATCCACTGAGCCACACCTGCCAGTGCTGTTTCTTTCTTTTATACAAGTGATGAGCCTAGACCCTTATAACATGTCCATTTACCAACAGGAATCTGTTGGGGAGTGCAAATTCTGGGATGTTTCCTTTTCCCTATCTTCTTTAATAAGTGAAGTCACTTAAAATGATAGGCAATTTTGTTTAATTATACAGGCACCCACATTAAACCTAAAAGTTTGCTAATGTTATACTTTTGATTACTTCATTCTTTTGTTAGTTTTATCCTTATCAACACACAAAAGATTATTACAGGAATTTTATGATTGAAAATGATGAGTCTCATGATATCAAAATTATTTATAAACTTTTAACCGAATTCACTGGTCTGTGCCATAAGTGACAAAGTTACACTTAATCATGCACTTGTGCAGAAATCATAGCAAATAATTCACTTGATCTTGCCACATGAAGATTCATTTTCAGTCTCCCCTAAAATGCTACACATCCAACTGACAGAGGCTCTTCTTACACTCCTTTGAAAGCACTCAATTCCTGGATAATCAATGTTTACCGCTTAAAAACTTGAACTTTTTTTGGACAAAATACTACTGAATATTTGTGTTGTTTCTAGTTACTATCATCATTCAGAGCAGTCACATAAAAGTGAACTTGCAGTGCCATGGATTTGCTAATGTGCAACTAGTAAAGGCAAAAATCACATCCCACTAAGTCGCCTACCTAACTTTATAAAAGAGGTATAAGTGGTACTTACAACTGAACCTGATACAGTTAAGACAAATAAACTGCTAGTCCAGGGCTTTGGTTCAGCTTGACTCCCTTGGTTTTCTTGAAGCTTTCTTCCTGAGGTAGTATTAACTGCCTCCAACTCTACCACTTTAATGAGATTCCCCACTCACACCCAGTAGATAGTCCCTCTCAAAAATCTGCCCCCACCACCTCTCACCCTCACGAACCCCTTCTTCTAAAAAACCAACAACACAACTTCAAAATCTAAAGAACTCTTTTCAATTCTCATCTGACTTCTATCAGCTGAAATAAATGAAAGTGCTGATCATTTTCTTATTTTCAAACTCTTTTCTTTTTGCTTCCATTTTTTACCTCTGACTATCACTTCTCAGCTTTCATTTTGGTTCCTTTTTTCTGCCCATTCTTCCAATTTCATCAGGATGCCCCTCTTTTTCCACATTTTCCCCTGAGGTATTTTCCACAACTATCTCACTAGCTCACGTATTCATACCTTCTCTTTACCTTTGACGGGCTTACAGGTATAGACAAAAAAACAGAAGCAAGCAAGTACTTACGATACAGTACACCACAGAGCTTGGAACAGCATGGGTATGCAAAGGGTGTTATGAAAACACACAGGGCTCTGCTACATGTGTCCCATGGCCATCTCAATGTCAATCCCGAAGTGCAAGCACATTCTTCCTCTTAAGTTTCCTATTCTGGTTAACAACTACTAATCCAAGAAAGGAATGTCAAAAAATCCTTGACTCCTTTCCTCACTCTCCCTTCAAACTTTAACAGATTTTAGTTTCCAAATACATGCCCTAAATCTATTCCTTCATGTCAGTGACTTGTGAGCACTGCATTCTCTTTCAACTTTGCTACAATGGACGTCTCCTTTCCTAGACTCTCTAGACATTGGTTATCAAGGCCCCATAGCTAGTTCATTTTAAAAATTCAGATCTGATCATATATCCCACCCCCTCCTCAAAACCTCTGATTGCTCCTGACTGAAAACAGAAAAAGCTACAAACTCCTTACATCATCGGCTCTTCAAAATCTGGAGCCAATCTATCATTCTAGTCTTACCTCCTTCTATCAAACCCTACTAGACATCTCACTAAACACATCATGCATTTTTATGCATTCAAGACACTGTTCTTGCTGTATGCTAAGCTTGGAACGTGTCTTCACTTCCCCCATTAGTCTTTCTCCCCAACCAGCAATCACGCATTCAACCTCCCCAATTCCCGCTGCAATATTCCTTATTTCTCTCCAGGGTTCCTAAGGCTTTTGCTTGCTTTTTAATTCTACCACAGATTTATAGCATTTATCTCACATAAAATGTTATACCTCTTTTCTGCTCCACTGCATTGGTTCATCATTCCAGAAACAACTGCTAAGTACAAATCACATGGTAACTGGGAATACAATGAGCACACACAGTCCCTTTGAACTGCTTGTGGACAGGGATCTTAGATTTTTCACATTATCTTCATATTCTATCCCTGCCTATTGTCATACTCAATAAATATGATTGGGTGAATAATAACACTCTTTCATCTGTATTTAACTGGTAGGGTCTAAGTAATGTGAGGACAAATGACAAATATGCTATACTACATGCACGTGGTTGGGGAGTGCGGATATGAATGCTGACTGGAATAGAGAGACTCAAAAAGAACCACCTTGCCCTGGCTGTGTGGGTCAGGTGGCTGGAATGTCGTCCTGTACATCTAAAAAGGTTGCGGGTTCGATCTCTAGTCAGGGCACATACCCAGGTTGCAAGTTTCATCCCTGGTCCAGGCATGTGCAGGAGGCAACCGATTGATATTTCTCACATCCATGTTTCTATCTCTTAAAAATCAATAAACACATCCTTGTGTGAGGATTAAAAGAAAAAAACAAAACACCTTTGAGTGTGCCTGACAATTGTCATAGCCAAAAACACCAGTGAGTCACAAAACACACCTTAGATTCCCTTTGGACCAAAACACCCTCTTATCACTTCTCTCCCAATCCCCATCATTTTTCCTGCTCAACCAGTGAGCAAATGAGTACACTGTCAGGGGATCATAAGGAGGATGTTTAAATCACCTTGCTAAATCTAAAGTGTTCTGCTCTAACACCCAACAAAGTACTAAGAAACATTACATGCATTAATAATCTTTACACTAACCTTGCCAGATAGGTATCAACCTATATGACAAGCTGAGGCTAGACTGGTTCAGTAACTTGCTTAAGTTCACCAAGAAAATTATGGTACTTGATCCAAACCCAGGTATCTAGGTGCCACTGTCCTTTTCTGAAATACGGCTTTTCTCCTTTGTGTTCCTATCTCCATTACCTCTATATTCCAATGCAGCCTCTCATGCTGCTCCCAGATGTGCCCTTCTAAAACACAGATCTGGTAAGACTACTCTCTGCTCAGAAAAAGAACAAGATAGGGAACAGCAAGAGAATCAAATCTCAAAGATGCTGTAGCAGGCTAATTCCTGTGGGTTTGTAGTCCTATAAAACGAATCAAGGAGAATGCAAAGAAGATACAGTATTTTTTAAAAATTATACTACGTTAATCTCAACTTTTTTCTTTGTTTTCCCTTCGCTCTGAAGTTTGTTTCCCTGCACTGGTTTTCACATTAATTTCTCACAGCCTATCCTTGGAAAGGGCGGGACAAAGCTAACAAAACTTAGCAGAAAACAATCCCTTCTTTATAAAATAAATTACTTCCCACAACTATACTAATTGCTAAAACCTAGTTGTGTCTTCCTTTAAGTCTGACTCTGAATTTTGGGAGCTTTTTTTTTTTAAATTACTTTAGTGAGCTAAAAGAACCATATTAATATAGGCTTTCTCAATAATTTCAGCTTAATTTTAAACAAAGAAAAAAGAAGAAAACAAAACATTCATATTGGGCCTACTGCACTTAAAAGCAAGATAAACCAGTTTATCTAAAAGCCAGTCTTAGGCAAATTTAAACCTATAATGCCTGTGACAATTTACTTCTTTAAACTATGAAGTCATTCTTTTAGTTCAATTCCAGATGCATTAAAAAGGATCCTTTAGGAATACTGGAATTTGTAAAACAAAAGTTTTTTTTTAATTTTTAAAATATTTTTAAAGTTTTAATCTTCTAAAATTGTGGTTAAATATACATAAAATATACCTTAACATTTTAGTTCCGTGGCATCAAGTACATTCCCATTATTGTGCAACCATCCCCACCATCCATCACTGTAACTTTTTCATATTCTTCAGCTGAAACTCCACCCACTAAACTGTAACTCCCATTCCCCCAGGCAACTAACATTCTACTTTCTGTCTCTATAAATTTGATTACTCCAGGGACCTCATGTAAGTAGTGAAATCATACCAATATTTGCCTTTTTGTGGCTGGCTTACATACTTCAAAGTTCATCTATGTTGTAGCATATGCCAGAATTTCATTTCTTATTAAGGCTGAATAACACTCCAATGTCTGTATTGGGTTGGCCAAAAATTCCGTATAGTTTTTTCTGTAAAATAAAAGATATAATTTTCATTTTTACTAATAACTTTACTAATCTGGACATTTTGAGTATATTGGCTATCTTGGCTATCTCCCACATGGTGTAACACTGATTGTTCTCAATTAATGTCTTGATTTAATTACTATTAGCTTCAACTGGTCTACCTGACCATGGAGCATTGTCTAAGGAGAAATCTCCAGCACAAAACTTTGCAAACCACTTTTGACATACCCAATCAGTCACAGAACCTTCTCCATACACCGCACAAATTTTTTTGTGTATTTCAATTTACTTTTCCTGAAATAATAAAGCTTAAAATGCCGAAAATGTTGCATATTTTCTTCCATTTTCAATATTAAAATGGCTACCAATTTTAATTTTAATGGCTACAAATTCACCATATTTGATTTTTTTTAAATGCATGCTGATATGACAGCTGTCACAATACAATCTAACAGAATTGTTTTGAATGAAGTTGAAGACAACTAAGCACTACTAGAGCCATTCATGGAAAAAGCCAAATGAACTTTTTGGCCAGCCCCATATACAGGATCCGGCAGAAGTATGCTTCACTTGAGTGTGACTAGTAGGGTATGTGTCTCACACAAGAAGAACAGAAATTTGATCATTTAACCCAAAATGTCATGTGGTGTGCTTGAGTATGATATTATATTACAGAATTACAAGCTAATGATTTTGTAATAAAAGATTTTATAATAAAAAAGGGGTGTTATTGTGCCAAACCCTGTGTATCATTTTGTTTATCCATTCATTGGTCAATACAAGTTTTAAAAGACTGGTTGTAACTTGTATGCTCTGTTGGGTAAAACTCACAAAATCAATACAGTAGTGTCTAAATAAGACAGCCAATGTTTTTCAGAGTTATTTCTCACTCTCTTATGAGTAATCAAGCTTCATTAAGACTTTTAAAAGTTAACAGTCTGGTATAATTTTTTTTTTTTAAACCACTGGGAGTTGAACTTCTCAGTCCTTTTTGATATGAATTGGATGTTGTATCTTCAGTTTTCTCATATGTAAAAGGAAGGGACTTAACCCATTTCACTCTTTTGTGAATAAGTATTCAGGAAAGGGGCTGGGGGGATGCCAGGTGCTTTCCTAATCCATGATGTAAGCCTAATTAGTTCCAAGTGAAGAAATTGAGTCTGAGTCATTAAGTAGGTTACCTTCAGTTATACACTCATTAAGTGCCAGACTTGCAATATCTGTACCTTTACACTCTCCCCTCTGTATCTTCATACCTCTAATGAAAGATGTAAGATATAAGGAGAGGATGAAATGCACATAAAATTTACATTATACCGTGTTAAGCTCAATACTGTTGACACCTGAAAAAAATAACCCATATGTTTCCCCGTGTTCCTCTGGATATTTCAGGAAACAGCACTTTAATTTTTTTCCAGAACTCTAGGCATGCTTCACTTCAACAGAGTATCTCTGAAACAAAATATTTAAATTATCTGGATGCCATTTCCAATAGAAACCTATCTCTGGGAACACAGGAAAAGTAACGTTATCACTCATTCACAAGATCAGATTATATTTCTGACCTTGCTAGTATATAGATTTTTAAGTAACATTGTCTTTACTTTTTCTGCAATGAATTTGTATAGTATAATTCAAATTAGTGTTTTATAAATATAAAAATATATTTTAGCACTGCAGGATTATCCAAAAACGTTTCCTCCTTTTAGAAAATTAGTCAAAGGTTTCTTCTCATCCACAGTGAAGAAAATGAATTTATTTCACCTAGAACACCAGTAGCAAACACAAGGCTTACAGGCCAAATCCAACCCTTCACCTTATTTTATCCGGCCCAGCACCTAGTTTCTATCTGACAGCAGTGCTGAGCTCCTTAACCCTAGTTAAGGAGTAGTTACATTTATACAGTCCTAAAATTACATTAGGCCCTTTGAAGGCAACCGCGAGGCTGATGTGGCCCCCCGTGAAAATGAGTTTGACACCCCTGACTTAGACTATCTTCTACCTGTCTACACTTAGATCTGAAACATTCATATTATTCATTTCTCCTTAAACTATAGGAAATTTAATGTCATGGAAGCAAATTATTCCACAGATGACCGAAGCCTAAGATAAATGCAGTAAATATGCGTTCTCCTGACTATGACCTCTGATTTTCAGGGGAACGTATATAAGCAAACCAGAAATGGTTGGCGGAAGACACGTCTTCTGCACTTTCTGATACAAGGAGGCCCCAGTCACCCTGGCTGGTGTGGCTCAGTAGATTGAGCACAGGCCTGTGAACCAAAAGGTCATCAGTTCAATTCCTGGTCAGGGAACATTCTTGGGTTGCAGGCCAGGTCCCTGGTTGGGGGCATGTGGGAGGCAACCAGTTAATGTAGCTCTGGCACATACACGTTTCTCTCCCTGTTTCTCCCTCCCTCCCTCTAAAAAATAAAATCTTTAAAAAAAAGGAAAAAAAAAAGGCGGCCTCCATCCAGTTACACAAGGATGGTGAAATATTTGCTAAGTGTGGGCAACCAATAAAAATTTTCTGAGCACCTTAACAGCACTAGTATTGGCACTATGTAACATTAAGAAAAAGAAAAAAAGAAAAAAAAAGAAAAGAGCCCTGGTTGGTATGGCTCAGTGGATTGAGTGCTGGTCTGCAAACCAAAATGTCTTTGGTTCAATTCCTGGTCAGCACACAGGACTGGGTTGTGACCCCAGTCCCAGTTGGGTGTGAGAGGCAACAGATCGATGTATCTCTCACACATCAATGTTTCTCTTCCATTCTTCTTCCCTGTCTTCCTCCCTGCTTTACCCTCTCTCTAAAAATAAGTAAATAAAGTCTTCTTTTAAAAAATCAAATATTTAATTAAGTTCCACAGATAGGATGTTTTTAATCCAATCTGAAAAGATCTTTTTTCACAACCAAAAGCAAAAAGTTTTCTGCTGGGAAACTACAATACAGATACAACCATTTCCCTTCTGCAAATATACCAACAGGTCTATTTAGACAATCGTGTATCACAGCAAAAGGGATTTATGTGACATGTTCCTACTCTTACATTGCAGGAATCCATTTATCAGCATACTTCAACAGCATATGGGAGTTTATTACCACTATAGTACAAATATTAAAACGATTAACTCAAGGCTCTTCGCAACAGTAGTATACAAATGCCCAACGTTTAATACAATTTAGCCTTGAATACTGTTTCTTAATAACCTTGATGATATTCACAAAAGGTCCCCAAAGAAAGATTCTGGGTTATCAATTTCTTTTTCTGTTACAAAGGTCATCCTCAGAAAATGGAAAACAAGGTTATAACCACAGGCTGATGGTGATAATTATCAATGTGTATGAATATTGGAAAATGGGCCCTGGCTGTTGTGGCTCAGCAGATTGAGTGCCGGCCTAAGAACGGTAAGGTTGTCGGTTTGATTCCCAGTCAGAGCACATGCTTGGGTTGTGGGCCAGGTCCCCAGGTGGGGGTGTGTGAGAACCAACAGATATTTCTCTAGCACACATCGAAGTTTCTCTCCCTCTTTCCCCCTCCCTTCCCCTCTCTCTAAAAATAAATAAAATCTTTAAATATTGGAAAATGGGAAAAATATGTTTAAAAATAGTCCAATTATTATTAAGCTTTAAGAAATAGCACTTTATCAAAGTTACCACAGGAACTAATTTGCTAATTGTACCGTAGGAAATGCCACAATTTAGTATGAAGAAAAATTTATTTCCACAAAGATTAACAGATCCTAGAGAGTAGTTATTTATAACATAAAAGCTGATGCGACCTTAACTGGGGATACATATTCATTTATTAACTTAGATTCAAACCTCCAAAGTCAGCAGCATAACCATATAATATATACTTCTCATGTTTTAGAGCCAAGGTAATATATGCTACTTAATGTCATGCATGAACTTAAAAATACATTTTAACTATTTACTTAGCCATAGAAAAAGGGTTTGGTGGGGTGGAAAGTTAGGCCTTATAGAACTCTACTATGGTAGAACAATCTTCAAAAAGTTATCACTGTTGACTACCTCAGAGTATCAAAGTTGCTTTGGAAAGAGAAAAACTTCACAGGCTAAATTCTATAAAGTGTTCATGACTTTAAGCATTTCAAAGACTTGTCTGACCAAACTGCCGTATTTGGTCAGACAGTCTTTGCACACAAAGAGAAACATGACTGTTAGGGTCAACAAGAGTGCTTACAATGCACTCTTTTATGCACAAGTTTAAATGTCTATCTGGTAGTGGTTTTTGATTCTCAAGTGTTTTAGGGAATAATGAGCTGAAGATCATCAGGAAACTGGGAGGGTTGGAGAACAGGACAAGGTAACCAAACCATTGCAAAAAGAAACGGCTGTTAAACTGATACTTTTTTTTTTCTCTTCATATAAACAAATAAAAATGAGTCCTTAGTCCTGGATTTTCTTTCATTAGGACGAAACTATGAAAATCCAATCAAACAAGGCAGTTACATACAAAGCACCCAAATGCCATGCCCAACTCCGCTTTATGTACATTGATTAAATTATCACTTCTTCAATATTTGAGTTTTATCTCCAAGAAAGATGAGTTTTATATTCATTTATTCCACATGTTTGAGGTTAATGATATGTGATTATATTGAAAACAACAACATTATGGGCAGTCTATGTCAGAATCTTGGTACACTCAACAGTACCACCAATTTAAAACGAATTATTTTCTAAAGCCTGTAGTCAAAGGTCACTTGTTAAAACAATTACTGTGAAATGATGAGACCTTCAAAGTTGGCTTTATTTCAGCTGGAAACATACTCACTAAAAGACAATGACTTCTTTAAAAGAATCCAGGCTGTAAAGCTGAGATATATTTGTGGAAAATGATGTCCCCCTCATGTAGCTAATGTGCAAATACTTCCTTCAATATGCAGTGAAAACAGATAGGAAGCAGGTGTCTTCACTTTTACAGTCTCATTAAGGAACCTTTAAACTGCTAGAAGAACCCTATGCCAAAATGCATATATAGGAGGTAAGTTAACTATCCAGACAAATATATACTTTAATGCCAACGATTTAATTAACTGTAAACTGAATTATACAACTGAAACAACAAAAAGTGTACTAAAAACAGCAACAGTTCCATTTTAATCACGAATTTGTATTGATAAATTCTATAAAAGCTACTTGTGAATTTTAAATATTACCAATAAATACAAATCAATCATGGATTGAAATTTTACTAATGCAAACAGCCTACAAAGAAAGATCATAAACAATTTTCTCTATTCATTTGCCGTTTGAGGAAACCCAATTTAAAAGACTTCTATATACATAAAACAGCACTCTCCACACACTTGGACTAAGGCCAACAGGTCCTTTGTCTAAAAAAAAAAGTTGAATGTGCACTTCCTTGGCACTTATGCTTTTCTCAACTACTTTTCAAACATCAGTTTAATGCGACACAGTTCAATTCACCCTCCATTGTTTTTTACTTCCTAAATAAACAAAGCAGCTGGGAACACACAGGCACGCACGCTCCGGACTCATTACTCGAGTTACACATATGTGAATACAGGTGTTTATTGCAATGAAAATTTTCAAATGAATTTTGAAACCTGTCCGACAGTTTTTCCCATTGGTAAAAATGACAGAAGCTAAAAGATCTCATACTCAAATCGGAACACGATTTTGAACTAACGGAGAACATTTTTGCATTTAAGATAAAGGAATCCCCAAGTAACCCTACAATGGAGACGCCTGTGAAAGCAGCTGCAGATGGTAAGTCTGAATGTTATGGACCAAAGTACTATCAGGCGATGGACAGCGAACTCCTGGAAGTCGGGTTATCCCCGTGGCTCAACACCCAAAACCCTGAAGGTTGCTGAGAATGAAAACACAGCAAGAAGGTATTGGAAGCAGATATTTAAAGATGGGGCGAGTGGGATGCTGGGGACAACTTAACAGAAGGCGGGGAAAATGAAATGGCAAGGCCAACACAAGAAGGCAGATCCACGCTAAATGAAAGCAAGTCTTTCACATTAGGCGCAGCTAGTAAGGCAGGCCGAGGCCAGAATAAATCAGACACAGGCCCAGTGGGCGATAGGGAGAAACTGAGGCGGTCGGAACGGCCAGATTCCCACATAGGACATGCCGCAAAACAGTCAAGTCAAAAAGACAAACCAGCTTTGCTGGGAACCCAGAAGGACTGGCGCCAAGTGCAAGACTCAGGAAGACAGACACCCACCCAAGACAGGGGGAACCGGTTTGGGCAGGGGCTCCGGGAGCGTTGCCACCTGCGCATGCGCCCTCTCCCCTCCGCCGCAGCTCTCCCTCCCCCACCCCCCAATCACAGCTACCCTCACAACCCGGCTCATCAACCGAGCTGAGCGCAGTATCGCCGGCCCAGCCCCGCGGGATGAGCGCACAGCTTGGCTCGTGGCAGAGGCCTTCAGAGGATCCCCCGAGCTTGGTGGAAGGGAAGTGGGAAAAGGATGAGAGAAAACGCGTCCCTACCCGACCCGCCGTCTCCTACGCCGCCCGCCTTCCCGGAGGCTCCGTCGCCTGGGCCTCCCTAGCCGCCTAGCCGCCCAGCCCCCGTCCTCCCCGCCCCCTACTCACGTGAGAGCGGCTTCTTCCGCCCTCCGCCCGCCTCCTGCCCCATTTTACAGGTCCGCGGCTGAGCTGCACCGTCCCATTGGCCCAACAACAGGCGACGAGGGCGTACTTCCTCTCCTGGAAGCCCAACCTGGGTTTTTAGTCCGCGACAGGAATCTGCGCCTGCGCGGAGTGTGCACTGGGAGACAGTCCTAACACTGAGCTCAGTCAGTGGTTGGGCTTGGACAGGTAGTGGCTACGAGATGGCATCAGGGACTGAAAGCAAGGCTCGGGGTGAGGGCGGAGAGCGAGCTCGGTGGCACCTGTTGAGTCTTAGGCAGGTACTATGTTAGGGATTCCTTGCTCACCTTTCATGTTCAGTGCCTTAAAAAAGCAGCACTTAAGAGTGTTACTCGACTTACCTGGCCTTTATTGAAGCTGCCCAAAATGTGCCAAGGATTGTGATGAGTCCTGGGTATCTGATTTGGCTTTACTGCAAACGTGAGAATATGATTTATTCCGTTTTACTAAGGAGTCCAACCTAAGTTAAAGAGTTCAGTCTAGAAAAACTTCTGACTCTCAAGTCCAAGAGTCAATGGTTACAATAAAACTGCCTTGAGATTTGACTCAGAAAATAGCACAGAAATGAACAAGGCTGTGTCAGTGTTACTCGAAAATTTGGCTGGGATTTTATTTACAAAACATTCAAAATGTGGTATACAGAGCAACGATAATGTAATGAATTTTAAAGTCCCTTTCCTGAGTAAATTTACCATATAGTTGTAAATAAAAACAATGATTATTGAAATGCTATTTAAGTCTTGGTAATGTGTAAAGTAATTCTACAACCTCTTCCTTACTGTTTTCCTTTATTAATTCATATAGCATATGTTCTTTTCCTGGTGAGTGACTCATTTCTGTGGATACTGCATCCAAAACAGAGAAAAACAGAAGAAACTATTCTTAAGTCTTCTTTGTGACTTGTCTATTACAACAAACCTGCTGAACTCCCTCAGGAAAATTGTTTTCTTCCTTCTCTCCTCATACACTTATAATAATACACACCCATTTAAAAGTAACAAATAATATAGAATTAGTAAGAATTGTAAAATGCCCTGAACTCCTGACACCATGACCAAACCACTTTTAGTATTTTGGTGAAGACACACACATTCATGTATTTCTTGATTCATATGTACACCCCAATACGCAAATCTTAACATAAATTTTTAAAACAATTTTATTACAGAACCAGTGTAGTATCCCTTAAGAGAAAAATGAAAACTACAGACAAGCTAAAATAAAAAACAAGGACATCACATTCCCACCACCAATGTTAATACTTTATTTTTTTTAAAGATTTATTTATTTATTTTTAGAGAGAGGGGAAAGGAGAGAGAAACATCAATGTGTTGTTGCCTCCCATGAGCCCCCCATGGGGGAGCTGGCCTGCAACCCAGGCATGTGCCCCAGCTGGGAATCAAACCTGTGACCCTTTGGTTCATAGGCCAACACTCAATCCACTGAGCCACAACAGCCAGGGCCAATGTTAATACTTTAATACATTTCCTTCATTGTGTGTTGACATTTGTTTTTCAAAATGAGATCACACAGCATAGAAATCTACTTTATTCAAAAAACAGCATCTATGTCACTTTTAGTAAATTTCCCTCATCTAATTCCTAGATCATACTCAAATTTTCTATCAACCTAGCGATATTTTTACTGCTGGCTTTCCAAAATCAGTGACATTTTGGTAAATTTTGCTCTCATTTAATACCTAACTATATTCACATTTTCTGTTGCCTGCTATACATTTTTTAACAGCTACTTTTCCCAAGTTAGTATCAAATGTAGAGCCACACATTGCATCTAGTTGTTTTATCCCTAAGTATTTTTTGATCTAACACTTAAAAAAAAAAAATTGCCCTGGCCAGGTGGCTCAGTTGGTTTGAGAGTTGTTCCAATATGCCAAGGTCACGGGTTCAATTTCTGGTCAGGGCAAGTACAAGAAACAACCAATGAATGCATAAATAGGTAGAACAACAAATAAATGTCCCTCCCTCCCTTCCTTCCTCTGTCTCTCTTCCCTCTCCTCTCTCTAAAATCAATTTTTAAAAAATTTTAAAAAATTAAAAGATATTGCCTTATTGAAGAGATTAGATCACTTTAAGCACAAATTTTGCACCTTTGGTACTAAATAATTGCTTATTCAAGAGGGCACTGAGTTTGTTCCTCCAGACCATGAATTTATTTAAGGTATAACTTCCAGTTATATCTCAAGGCTCAGTGGATTAAAGTGAAACATTCTGGACTAGCACACATCACAGATGATATGCTACACTCTATGTTCCATTACATTAGATACAACGCCAATAGTGATATTACCACTAGTTCAGTGATAACATACTTACAGTTTTTATCTGGGAGTCCATTTTTTAAATAGACCTTAAAGAGTCTATTTCAATGCCCACCAATGCCATGAAAACTAATTTTGATTTACAAATACGCTCTACTTTTTTTGAATTCTCACCCAAGGGTACATTCACTGATTTTAGAAAGGAAGGAAGGGAGAGGGAGAGAAAAAGATAAACATTGATATGACTCCCTCCCTCATGTGCTTCCACCAGAAACAAAACGTGCAACCTAGGTATGTGCCCCAACCAGGGGATCTAACTAACCCATAACCTTTTGGTGCACAGGAGAACTCTCCAACCACCCAAGCTACACTGGCCAGGGCCAAATATGCTCAACATTTTACAGCATGTAGCTTTGTACCTTAGAACATACGGTTAGGGTGTGTGAGTGCAACATGGGAATGGTCTGAAAGTGCTGTGACAAGCTGGAGTCAGAATGGGAAGGTCACTGAATGCTAAAATAAGGAAAATGAAGTCCAATCTATAGCACACGGATGCTCTCAGAGGTTTGAGAGGGCAGTGCTAATATCATAATTGGGTTTTTCAGGAGATCATTCTGGTAGAGCATAGAAAGCAGAATGGGGGTGGGGGCTGGGGGTGTGTATAAAACAGTTTGAAGGCTGTCTAAGATCAGAAAGGCTTCAACCAGTGGGAAAGAAAATGGAAAAAAAGGGACAGGTTTTGAAGGCTATTAAAAAAAAGATCCTCAGGTTTATTGCTTCTTTCTTCTCCCTACTCAAATCTAATTTTTATCCCCTCTGCTGTTTTTTTCATTGCTGATACTTTTAAACTACAGATTTCATTTTTGTTCTTTTTTGTAATTTGTCTCTTTAATGATAGTTTTAAAGTTTTTGTCTAGTAAATCTGACACTAGGGCTTTCTCAAAGATTGTTTCTATTGCCCTGGCTGATACAGCTCAGTGGACTGAGTGCAGGCTTGTGAACCAAAGGGTTGCCAGTTCGATTCCAAGTCAGGGCACATGCCTGGGCTGTGGGCCAGGTCCCCAGTTGGGGGTACATGAGAAGCAACCACACACTGATGTCTCTCTCCCTTTCTTTCTCCTTCCTTTCCCCTCTCTCTAAAAATAAATAAGTAAACAACTTTTCTAAAAAATGGTTTCTATTGATTTGTTTTCTTCCTTTAAATAGGTCATACTTTCCAGTTTCTTTGTCTGCCCTTGCAATTCCGACTGAGAACTGAACATCTGAAATTTAGCTCTAGAAGTCAGATTCTCCCTGTTCCCAAAGATATGCTTTATACCCCTTCTTTCTAAAAAAAAAAAAAAAAATTAAGGGTGTCTCTGTGCCAGACATCAGGATCAGCCTCAAGTGAAAGCCAAGTGTTTTTCTTTTTTTAAATCAAGTATTAACTGGCAGAATATGATGCAGCAGCCACAGTAAGCTGAGCAGTAGGATACTGTGGTGCCCCAGCAGGCAGGAGCACTTAAAGTAATACTAGTTGTGGGTCACATCTGGGACGCAGGATTGTGAATGGCTGACGTGGCATGGACATAGATTAACTTCTTGAGAACAAACTCCAATGTCTTTCCAATTATCTTGAGCTCTGATTCAAACCTGGAAACCTTGTCATTCAACGCTTGAATATCTTTCTTAGCAGCAAGAGACTCAAACTCTGTTTGCTTTTCCATGACCTGTCCAACAAATGCAGACAATGCATTAACTCCAGGGACTCCAGGGACCTGAGTTTTGTCAGGACAGGATCCTCTGCTGTTCTGCGCTCAATGAACTCCCCAGTCAACCACTCCTCATCCCTGTTGGGATATCGGGATCCATCAGCTTCTCCACACTTCTGCTTGTTGCAGCTATCACCAGGTGATTGATGGTCTTGTTTAGTGTTCTGGAGGGAATCCCCTGAACCCTTCAAGGTCACACTGTCTTTGTAGAGAGTTGGAGATTGTACCCTTCGCTCTGCTCTTTGCCTTTCTCTTCAAGCTCTGAGTCCGCAGCTGTGATGGGTGGTCTGTCTGCTCCCTCAAAGCTGTCATCCTCTTGGGAGCTCAGTTTCTCTAGCCCCTACGTGAAGATGGCAAGTCAGCTCAACTAAACAAAGGAATTCGTTCTCATCCACATGAATCTATGTTTTTATATAGATAGGTTCTGAAAGCCAAGTTCTTGGCTTTTTTCCGAACCTGCCTCTTTCCCTGGCTTCGAATTTCCCCCTTAAGCAATTGCTTTCGAATGTCCTAATCCTTAAACATCTGGCTCCCAAATGAAATAAAAGAAAAAACTCCAAACAAGCAAAACAGTTATGTTCTTTTAAATCTCCTGGAAGCTAGTATACCTAATTTGAAATAATATCAGCCAACCTCTGTGCCTGCCCCTCAGAACTGAAAAGCAGAAATCAGTAATCATAACGCAGAAATCCAGTATTTACAGAACAAGGTTGTTATTTCCCATCCTGGTACCAGTAAGCGCCCTTGAATGTAACCATGGCTGCCTGGCATGGGTTGGAGGTGTAGGAGATAGACAGGTGCTATCACACCGAAGGCTGACACTGACTGAAATTAACCTAATTTACCAACCAGCATTCCCTGGCATATGGAAGTTTCCAAGTAGACTCCAGAGTTCCAAAATAGTTGCTTCAGTTTCTGCCAGGACAATTGTTGTCTAGGTTGAGAGATGAGTCCTTGTGCTTCCTACAGCATCTGAGGAACAGAAAAAAAAAAGAAACATGAACAGAGGCATAGGGATCTGTGGGAATCCCAGGAGAAGAAGAGAGAAAGTGGAGGAGGAATAGTTATCAAACTGTAGAAAGCTAATGAAAAGAATCTTGAAAGCAGTGAAAGAGAACCGACTAATTACATACAAGGGATCCTCCAAAAAATTATTAATTTCTCATCCTAAAGTGAGAAATTGTCACTTCTAATTCTCACTTCCAATTTCTCACCTTGGAAGTGAGAAAGCAGTAGGTTGATAATATTCAAAATGCTGAAAGAAAAAGCTGTTGACAAAGAATTCTATATCCAGCAAAACTGTCCCTCAAAATGAGGGAGAAATTAACAAATTCCCTAATTTTAAAAAAGCCAAGGGAATTTTTTGGCTGTAAGTTACCACTGAACCTGCCCTTCAAGAATGCCAAGGGGTATCCTTAGGTTGAGATGAAAAGACAATCATAAGTAGAAGCTATATGAAGAAATAAAGCTCTTCTTTCAAGATTAATATACATGGAGCCCTGGCTGGTGTAGCTCAGTGGACTGACAGTGAGCCTGTGAATCAAATGGTCACTGGTTAGATTCCCAGTCAGGGCACATGCCTGGATTGCAGGCCAGGTCACCAATGGGGGTACGTGAGAGGCAACCACACACTGATGTTTCTTTCTCTCTGTCCTTTCCTTCCCCTCTCTCTAAAAATAAATAAATAAACTATAAAAAAAAAAGTAGATACTTAAAAAAATTAATACATGGATAATCATAAAAGCAAGTATTACTGTAATTATGGTTAAGTTTGTTTTTTATTTTCTCCATTACTTACAACACAAATGCATAAAAATATTAATGTATATTACTGGACTCACAATGTTTAAAGATGTATTCTCTAATATTAATAACAGGAAGAGGGGACTGAGCTACACAGGAGTTTTTTGTATTGTATTGAAGTTGGTATCAATTCCATTAGATTGTTATAACTTTTGGCTGTTAATAATTCTCATGACAACCACAAAGAAAATTATCTATGGAAAATCACAGAAGGGAATGACAGGTAAATCAAAACATTTCACCACAAAAAATCAAACACAGAAAAAGGTAGTAATAAAGAAAATGAAGGCACAAAAGCTTTAAGGACTATAGAAAACAAATAGCAAAATGGCAGAAATAAGTCCCTCCTATCAGTAATTACTTTAAATGCAAATTGCTAAAACTCTCCAATCAAAAGACAGAGATGAGCAGAATAGATTTAAAAAACAAGATCCAACTGTGCGCAGTTTAGAAGAGACTCACTTTGGATCCAAAGATATTAATAGCTGGAAAGTGCAAGTATAAAAAGGAACATATTCCATGCAAAAAGTAACCTAAAGAGAGTTATGCTAAGATATTGCAAAACAGATTTTAAATTTTTTAAAAAAGGGCCCTGGCTGGTGTGGCTCAGTAGATTGAGTGCCAGTCTACAAACCAAAGGGTCACCTGTTTGATTCCCAGTCCAGGGCACATGACTGGGTTGCAGGCCAGGTCCCCAGTAAGGGGGGCATGAGAGGGCGCAATGTGCGGGCACAACCACACACTGATGCTTCTCTCCCTCTCTTTTCCCTTCCCTTCCCCTCTCTCTAAAAATAAATAAATAAAATCTTTTTCTTTTTAAAAAGGTTACAACACACAAATAAGGACATTACATATTAAAAAAAGGGTTCAATTAAGCAAGATGACATAAAAACTAAATATTTACACACCTAGTAACAGACCATCAAAATACATAAAGAAAAAATGGACAGATTCAAGGGAGGAATGAAGAGTTCTACAGTAGTTGAAACTTCGATACCCCACTTTCAATAATGAGTGGAACAACCTGTATAAGATAAATAAGGAAATAGAGGACTTGAACATCACAATAAACTGACTATACCTAACCAACGTATAAAGAACCATCCACACAACAGTAACAGAATACACATTTTCCCCCAGTTCACATAGTACATTCTCCCCACGACCAACAGCATATTAAAAAGATTATTCATACAACCAAGATTTATCCCAGGAATGCAAGGGAAGTTCAACATAAAAGCAATCAATGTACTATACCAGATTTTTCAAAAATGAGGGGAAAAACTCATGATCACATCAACTGACACAGAAAAGGCACCTGACAGATTATAATCCTTTTTCATAAGATCTCTCAGCAAACTAGTTAATAGAGGGAAAATTCCTCAACATGATAAAAGTACTTGTGAGAAACCCACAGCTAACAATACTCAGTAGTTCAGCTTCCTCTCTAACATCATGAACAACTTTCTCTGATGCACTTCAACATTATACTGGAAATTCTAAGAGCTGTAAGTAGGGAGGGGGGAGAGGTGGAGAAAAATAAAGGGCATTCGAATTGGAAAGGAAGAGATGAAATTACCTCTATTCACAGACAACGTAATCATAAACAGAGAAAATCCCAAAGAATCCACAAGAAAGTGATTAGAGCTAACAAGTTCAGCAAAGTTCCAAGGTATAAGGTCAACATACAAAAATCAGTTGTTTCTATACACCAGCAAGCAACAATGTGAAAAGAAATTAAGAAAGCAATTCCACTTATAATGATATCAAAAAGAATTAAATACCCTGAAAACTAGGAAGCACTGCTGAAATTAGCTCTAAGTACAGGAAAACTAATTCTGTATTTACAGACAGGAAGACTTAAAATGAAGCTGTTTATACTACCAAAAGTGATCTATAGATTCAACACAATCTATATCAAAATTACAACAGCCTTTTTTTTTTTTTGAGAAATGTCAAAACTGATCCTCAAACGCATATGGAATTTCAAAGGGCCAGAATATTAAAACAACCTCTGAAAAGAATACAATTGGAACACTCATACTTCAAAATTTACTACAAAGCTATACAGCAATTAAAATATTGTTACTAGCATAGCGACAGAAATATAGCTCAATGTAATAGAATAGAGAGCCCAGAAATAAAACCTTACGTATATAGTCAGTTGATTTTCAACAAAGGTGACAAAGCCCATTCAATGGGAAAGGACGGTCTTTTTAACCAATATCGATGGGAAAACGCTATCCATACGCAAAAGAACGTAGTTAGATATAGCAGAGGTGACGACTACTCAGCATTGTGAATGTACTTTGCGTGTTCTACCACGATATACGTCCCCCTCACCCCCCAAGTAGAGAGAACCCAGTAAGCAATTGGATTGGCAAGGAGAAGAAAAAAGACTTTAGAATGATATTAAGTTTTCGGGTCGTCAGGGCTGCGTGGTATGGATGATGCCGTTCACCTATGCAAGGACTACAGGAGACAAGAAGCAGGAACGGAGATGAACTTGAGATAATTAAAAAGTACATTAACATCAAAACAATCTATTGAAGGTGTACGTCTTCTAGGCAGTTGGCCCTTGGAGCTCAGAAAAGCCGTCTGGGCTGGCTAGAGAAGCCTGTGAAGGGTCAGCGCGCAGTAAGTAACGGAAGCCACTAGAATGCGAGATCCCCAAGAAAACCTGCTTTCAAGGCCCCAACGAGGTGAGTCCATATCCCTAAGAGCGACTTACCACAGCTTCAGTACGGAGGCGTCCTTCAGGTCGAGGCCCAGCTCGAGAGAAGCCGGTGAGTAGCCTGAACCCCAAAAACTAAATCTCCGCAACCGAAGACGGAGAAGCTGGCGCTGGAACCCGGAGCCCCAGGCACTCTGTCCACACTCCTCCCTCGGAGCGGAAAGTCTCTCCCGGCTCGGAAGCCCTTCGAGCGTTCCGATTGGCGGAGAGGACCACGGGACCAGGAAGTTGTACCTGTCCGGCGAGGGGTGCCCTTCCGGTTCCGTTGGGTCCCCCTTTGGCTCGGATTCCCTGCCCCTCCCCCTTTCCGGAGCCCCGAGGGGCCGGAGCTCCTGGCGGTGCCGACTCCTGACTGCGGCCTTCCCCTGGGTCTGTAAGTGTGGAGGCGGTTGGAGAACCGGGCAGGGGTACGGGGTCTCTCAGGATGGAGTCCCCTTGGGGCTTTGGATTGGCCAGGACCTGCACTGGGACTGGGGCCGAGGGGCTGGCCTAGGCCCGGGGGGACTTAAGGATTCCTTGGCCCAGCCCACGCTGCGCCCCGCCCCTTTCCCTTCCCTCGTCTGGAGTGGGGAGCTTATGGATGCTTGTGGGACCTCCCCCTGGGACCCCAGCCGAGGGCCCAGCAGTTCGTTTGGACGCCCTACTCTGGCATCTCGCAGAAAGTGCCAGAGCTGAGGCCCGAGCAAGGCCTTAGTGCCAGCCAGCGGGAATCACTATGAGGTTACCCTTTTGCCGAGATTTCCTGCTAGTCGGCTACTGGCTATATAGCACCTTTTATATTACTGTCGGAGTTCCAATTATTAGGGTTAACTTTGGGAGTCAGATATAAACAAATAAGTGCTCCTATGATATATTGTGTATGAGTCATATATGTATAGGGGCAGTTGCTAGGAAGGCTAAAGAAAGTGACTTCTGAATTTTACTTCTTGAGGAAGATCCCGGTGAAGAGCTTTTCAGACAGAAGAAACAGTTGCAGTGTTATGAAAGAATGACTGAGTGTAACTTATGTGGAAAGAAGATGGAAGGGGGAGGGGGGTGATGTCGTGTGCATAGAGGAGATAATGGGACTGGGAGAGTAGACCAAGGTCCAGACAGTGAAAGGTTCAATCTTAAAGAAGATGGATGACCTGGAGTTTTAAAGAGGAGAAGGATATGGTCAACTATGCACTGTAGAGAGCCATGCTATTGTGGATGCCAGCCTACAGAATAGGAATTTCTATAAACTGGTTTTGGACTCTTTGGCTAACATCTAGATATTCCTATTGGAGTTTTTATTTTTTAAATATCTTCACCTGAGGATATGTTTATTGATTTTAGAGAAAGGAAGAGAGAGAGAAACCTCCATCACCTACCTGCCATGCACACCCCAGCCAAGAATGGAACCTGAAACCTAGGCATGTGCCCTGACCGTGGATGGAGCCCACTGGTGTGAGGGTGGATGCTCCAACCAGCTGAACCAACGGCCAGGGCTGACGGGAGGTTTTTTTGAAGGAGTAATGGGATCAGCCTAGGGAGTGGTAATGAAGTTCTGGAATCAAGTTATTAAAGTATTACTGGAAAGAAGGCAAGAGTGCTGTAGAGAATGGTGTGAAGACTTCTGTAATAAATTGGCTGTTGAGAGTGAAAGAGGTCCCAAACATGATTCCTAGGTTTTAGGTTTTTGGTGTTTGAAGAACCTTGATGCCATTGTTAGTAATGAAGCCATAAGCGTAGTATAGGTAACAAATGTATTTTTTTTGGCTGTGTTGATTTAAAGGTCTAATGGAACTGTCCAGTGTAGAGTTGGAAGTGCAGATCTATGTTGTGGCTAGAGCTAAAAGTTTGAGTCATCAGCATAAAGGTGGAACACATGGAAATAGTTGGCATCGGGAAGGTATTATTGAGGTAGCATGGAATATTTTGGGAGGATGATTGCATTTATGAAACAGGAAGGAATTGAAGCCAGTAGGAGTTGGTGGAGTAGCAGAAACAGAGGTAGGGAATAAAGTACTAGAATGCAGAGTTCCTACAACCAAAAAGACCCAGCAATCAAGAGAAGAGAATTCTGAGAAGGAGCCACTGGGACAATTAAGTCTTGCAGAGTATTGGAGGAATGGGGGGGAGAATATTTTTTTATTAAGAAATAATTAGTGACCTTTTAAAAAGCAATTTTAGCATAGTGATGAGGTGATGATATATGAAATAATGGAGACCTCAACTGGTTTGGCGTTAAATGAGAATAATAAAAGGCAAAAAATAGAGGAGAGAGAGAAAAGGCCAGATATGAAGGATTTCGTGGAGGAAATGGACAGGCTTTATTTATTTACATGAGAAATGCTTATAGAGCACATTCCAGGGACTATTCTAAGCTCTTTTGAAAATGAACTGAATTTTAAATTTAATTTATTTTAAAATTAATTTAATTTTTCATAACAACCCTATGAAGTAATGACACTGTTTGACAGATTGGAAAACTGAAGCACAGAATTGTTCATGTAACTTGCCCAAGATCACATAGCTAGTAAATGATTGAGCAGAGTTTTGATCCTAGGAAGCATTGCTCAAGAATCCATGATTTTTACTACTGTAGTAAGCAGTGACTAAATATGGGAGTCAAAGAAATGGGAAAATTTTAAGCAAAGATAGGCTCATTGGTTTAAAAAAAAAAAAAGAAAAAAGGCAGGCTTGGAAGTCGATGCAGAAATTGAGAAAAAGGTAAGTAATAGATTTATGTTTGTTAGTATTTGTTTTTTATTTCTTTCCTTCTGTCTTAGATCCACTTCTAATCTGTGCCATTTTAGGTCAGTTTCTTTCACAATTAAGTCAATCTATGTCATGCTTCCATCCATCACTTACTACCTATAACGAGGTTTCTTCAACTTCAGACCGATATCCAACTAGCTAATGGATCTTTCCCTTGATGTCATGCCAGGTCCTCTGACTACAGGATTTAAGATCAGACCCAAGATCATTCCCGCCAATATTCCCCAGCTTGTTGAATGGAACTGCTAGAGACATCCGGTGACTCTATCCAAATATCTTGAAGTCATCTTGACCTTTTTTCCCTGGTCTTCACCTGCATCACCAAGTCCACGAGTTCATTGTTTGAAATAACTCAATTCTGTTTCCTCTCTCCATCCATATTATTACTGTCTCTATTAAGGCCCTCATTTCTATCTTTATCTGTTAGAGTAATAGCTTATTAACAGGTTCCCTTGCCTCACATCCACTTTTCTTAGAGCTATTCTCCATAAATTTTTATTTTTGACTAGTTGAGTTTTAGACAGTGCCATAGTTTAGACATTATGCATTTCAAATGATAGAATAGTAGCCTAGGGCAGGTATTTTGGGTAGTTTCAACTGAAGTTAAATTTGGTTAAAGTTAGCCATGAGGATGGAGATTTAGGAATTTTCAAAATAGAGAGGTAATAAAACATTGAGAAACCAGAAAGGCTTCCTAAGGAAGTAAGCTTTGAAAAAAACACAGGAAAAAATCAAGGGCTAAGGTATGAAGGAGATACTTACGTTACACAATTTTGTGAATCCTTGAAGAACAGACCAGCAAAAGAATGATGGAAAACTGAAGCCAGTATTTAAGCAACTTGCCTACTTCTGTACAACACTTTAAAAAGAATTATTAACTAGATCTGTAATTATTCAACATATGTAGCTCTCAAGAACAATAAATGAGAAAAGAAAATTGCAAACAATATGTATAGTTTATGTGTAAGAAATATGATTTTATTTTATATTATCTGTGGGTAGGCACATAGAAGTGTTTTTAAAATGTAGGGAGGGGCCCTAGCCCAGTAGCTCAGTTGGTTAGAGTATTGTCCTGATACAGCAAGGCTTCAAGTTCCATCCCCCATCAGGGCACAGACAAGAATCAACCAATGAATGCATAACTAAGTGGAAGAACAAACTGACTCTCTTTCTCTCTCTTTCCTCCCTCTCTCTTTCTAAAATCAGTAAATTAAAAAAAAAATTTTAATGGGTCAGGGCACAAACAAGAATCAACCAATGAATGCATAACTAAGTGGAACAACAAACTGATCTCTTTTTCTCTCTCTTCTCCCTCCTTCTAAAATCAGTAAATAAAAAAAAAAATTTAATTACTGAGCACTAAGTGAAAGTTAGTTGGGAAAGAGGACTTTTACTTTATAACATTCAAAGTTATTCTTATATAGAAACATATAAAGTAGAGTAATAAGGAAAAAACAAAACAAAACAAAAGAGTGAAAACTTGGAGAATGCCCAAAAGAAAAAAGGGATTGAGGTTCATAGAAAGAAAGACTGTAGTGTATTACAACATCTTTAAAAAATGGCTTATGGTGTTAGTGAGAGATAAAGAAAGATTCCCAAGTAGTTGTGAGTGCTAAGTTATGAGGTACAAGAGGAAACAGCCTGACGTACAGCTTGGGAGATTATTGTATAGAACAGAAAAGTTTTCCTTATCAGTTAGAAGAGGCATTTGGGATAAGAAACTAGGGTATTTCCTCACTTCCCATAGGATACCAGTGAACATTGTCCAACTTAGAATATTTATTGATCCTTTTGGTTATACATGTTTGAACAAAGGGAAATTTTCAAGTCAGTTGGCTTAATTTGTTATGGCAATAATTATGGGAAAATTCTGTAAAATAAACAAAGAGAAAGTAAGTGATCTTACGTGAGAATTATATTGATGTTTGAAAAATGGGTCATTCAAAACTTGCTAATAGAAACTGGGCAGAGTTCAGATTTAATCACAGTAACCTCAGCAATAAATGATAAGGACCAAAACTGTGGCAAAGATGAGAGAGAAAGAGAAAGAGAGAGAATTTGGAAATCATTCTGAGAAAAGAATCAATAAGATATGGTGACCAAATCGCTATTCTATCTGATCATTTATTTACTTTCATTTAGTAAGCTCTGCTATAATCTAGAGCTATGTGAGTGGTTTTTATGAAAATTATGAATAATGTCTACTGTACTTAGATGGTAACTACAGTTGGGGATTCTGTAAATCAAATATATTTGTAATTTTTATCCTTTTATTTGCAAATGGCATTAAGTTTCAGCCTAAAAAGATAAATCCACAAAAGATGGAAAAATAACAGTTAAAATAGGTCAGAAACGAAGGTAAAACAAGGATAAGGGAATGAAATACAATCAGGACTATGACTAACACATAAATGGCTTACTATTAAAGTCCTCTAGACTTGACACAGATTTACCTTTAAGTTGTACTTTTTGTTTTTAAACATAAACCTTTATTGAACTAAGTACAGAAAAGTATGTAAGTCATATGCGGGTAGCTGTATGGCCTTGAGGGGGGAAATCTGAAGGGTTCCACAGCTGACCTTCCCCCTGTGGTAGAACTCCAGCTGGCCTCCTTGTTTGACACGTGACTTCGGCTTCATGAGGCTTGGGCACATAATCGCAGCTTAACACTTTCCACCTCTCTTAAATTGAGAAAATTATTTATGCTCTCCAAGCTTGAGTTTCCTCATATGGAGTGGGGGTGATAACAATACCTACCTTACAGGGATTTTGAGGATTAAGTGTGTCTATTTAGGTAAAGCATTTAGCACTGCACCTGGTACATAGCAAGGCCTCAGTAAAGATTGGCTACCTTAATAGCTATTCCTGTTAGCTATTCCTCTAATTTTTAAATAAAATTAAGCCAGTTCATAAGAAAGACAACTATTTTCTTTTATTTTGTCATTTTTAAAAAGTGAAAAAGAAAAAGAAAGTTTGTTTAAAATTTGTTTTTGCCCTGGCTGGTGAGGCTCAGTGGACCGAAGCGCTAGGCCTATGAATCGAAAGGTTGCTGGTTCGATTCCCAGTCGGGGCACATGCCTGGGTTGTGGGCCAGGTCTCTGGTTGGGGGCGTGCAAGAGGCAACCAACTGATGTTTCTCTCACACTTTGATTTTTCTCTCCCTTTCTTTCTCTCTTCTCTCCCCCACCTCTGAAAATAAATAAATAAAACTTTTTTTAAACAGGTTTACAGTTGTAATACATAAATGATACAAAAATTAATAAAAAAATACAAGAACAAACTGTTTCCTGTAGTCACAACTATAAAGTTACTTTTAAAAATTTGATTTTATAGTGTCAAAACTAACCCTGGAAAGAAATTTTCCACAGGGCACTCATGAGATGATATCCTGATAATGGACAGCATTTCTATCACAGCTCACTAATAATTTAATAGGAGACATTAAGGGTTCATTATCCTGCTGGATTTTGTTGAATGATCTGTATAAAAAATAACAGATGATCCTTGCCCTCAGATAATTAATGGTATATTGGAAAGAGAAACTAGTGACAGGAAACAATTAAGGGATAAACTGTGTGGCCTGGAAATGAGTTTATCAAAGGGAAACAATAGAGAGGCTGACACATGTTAGGGAAAACTTAAACAGGATAAATTTTCCTCATATTCTTAGACTGTAGCAGACCAGTCAATGCAAGCTCTTCCCTGGGATACCAGTTTGACTGCTCCTGTTGGTAAGTTTCTTAGGGCTAATGGGTAGGAGGAAATAAAGGAAATTTCCAGCTCCTCATCTTTGGAGTTTCTAGGAACAATTATCCCTATGGGTAATTGTCTAAATAAAGCATTGTGGCCCTGGCCAGTGTGGCTCAGTTAGAGTATCATCCTCTGACTGAAGGGTTGCAGGTTTGATTCAAAGTCAGGGCACATGCGGATTTCACCCTGGTCTGGGCACATACAAGAGGCAACCAATCAATGCTTCTCTCTTGCATCAGTGTTTCTCTCCCTTCTCTCTCTCCCTGGTTCTCTAAAAGCAATGAAAAAATGTCCTTAGGTAAGGATAAAAAATAAAACACTCTGAGTACTGTCACACTGTAGGTGGAAGCCATTAATGCTCATTTTGACTGTGAATGGGAAAAACTAACCTGAGGGTGTGTTAAGGACAAGCTAAACTCTAAAAAAGAATGCCTCTTTTGTTTGGCTACTTTAAACAATAGCCATTTTTATAATTCTGGTTTTACATTGAGACAGTCACTCTTTCCAGAATGAATATATTAAGCTCCTGTAATTGCTAAAACTGACCAGTGATACAGTTTTTTTGCTTTCTTTACTGATACATTCCCTGGATCTGATAGATTTTTCTTTTTTTCCCAATATTCACCATCTTTTCTCTGACACAGCATTTGCCTCTCTACATCCCTCCTCTCTCATCTTTATAGTGACTTTTCATTATCTGTGCATTCAGAATGCTATACAAGGCAAAAGCTTTTAATTTGTGGTTTGTATTTTTGTTAACATGCCTGTGCCATATCATTTCTCCTTACTGAATTTTACCTTTCTTTCAACAATTTTATTCAGCTGAACTCCTAAGCTTAGAACCTACACATTCCTTTCTTCTCATTCTCTGTATCCAGTGTGTTACCAAGTGCTATGAAATACCTTTTGTTACTTTCCCTTGCTCCATATTCCCATTTTCATTCCTTTCTAGGCTCTTTTGGTCTCAGACCTTTAATGCTTCTGCAGATGCTGAGCTGGTCTTTCTAACAGCAATCCCTCCTTCTTACCACTGCCAAACAAATCCCTTGGGCCCAACAAACACAAACTGAGCTCTGTCATGTGTTCAGTACCATACTAGGTGGCAGGAGTACACACTAGTTTCAACAAAAGAGGGTTTGGGCAGTTATGTGGCTGCAGTATGTAGAATTTGAAGCAAAAGCAACAAGTGTTTTGCTTTAAAAGGTGAAGTTTCCCAACATTAGTCCATTGAATAGGATGGAGATGCTTCCCTCTAATACCATGAAGCTTGCAGTTTGGAGGGGAAGGAACAAGTATTAAATAAAAGGTTTTGAGTATTTTGATAGAAGTACTGTGCTATGGGTCCAGTAGAGACAACTGTTAGCATTAGGAGTCAGGGAAGGGCCTCTAAGAGGAAATATAGGAGTCAGAATTGGCTAGGAGGAGTGTTCTAGACTAAAGAAATAATTGTGCTAATGCTTGGGGTCAGTAGAGTGCTGTTGTGCACCAGTGCTGAGCAGTGTAAGACCTGCACTCTGCCTTCAGGAGCTTGTGTTCTGTGCACCTTTGTGTCAGTGTTATTGAAGATAAGATTATAAAGATTGGGCTTTAGAATCAGATGTGGCCAGGACCAGCTAGTTGTCTCATATGACTCACAACTACAGTATTGATGTTCAAAGTGAATTTATTGATGCACTGATATTGTAGAGCTATTTCTCAAGGATAGACCTGATGTACCTACTGATCTCACAGAAGACAGGCATTTAGATATGTGCCAGTTTATTACTTTTACAATGGCTGGTGGACTGGAATTACAGTGGCATGGCTAGTTCAGCCTTTCCTTTAGAGATACACATGGGAAGCTAAGTTATCAGAAAATTATTTGGAGAGTATAGAATCAGAATATCGGGACTTTCTCCAAAGGAATTGTTCTGTAAAGGGGCAAATATGCAGAGGGTTTTGGCAAAGACACCTTCTCTGTAGTTAAATGGGTTATGCCAATGTTTATCTTAATTATACTCAAGAGGTTAGTCTTCATCCAGGAAACAATGGGAAGTCCCAAGAGAATACAAGGCAGGGGTTGGATATAATCGGATCTGTGTTTTTGAAAGATATCAGGTGGTAGTGTCGGAGTTGGATTGGAGGAAATAGAACTTGGAAGCCATTTATGAATCAGTTCTAGTTATCTAGTTGATGAGTAATGATATAGAGGGGCAAAGAAGAAAGAACAGAATCTAGTAGGATTAATTACATCTTTACTCCTACTCAGATTCCCACCAAGTGGCTCATCTCTTTTTCTGTATCAAATATTTTATTTAGCCCTGACTGGCATAGCTCATTGGATTGAGTGTGTGCCTGCCAACCAAAGGGTTACCGGTTCAATTCCCACATGCTTAGGGTACATGCTTAGGTTGCAGCCTAGGTTCCCAGCAGGGGGCATGTGAGAGGCAACCACACATTGATATTTCTCTCCCTCTCTTTCTCCTTCCCTTCACCTCTCTCTAAAAATAAATAAATAAATAACAAATATTTTATTTACTTTCTATATTAAGAAATGTTTCTTGAGAGAATTAGATTTGTCCAAAATACACAGGATAAATGTCTCTTTAAGTTTATAACTTTCATTTATCACAGAAATACTTGTAGGAATAAATACACATCAGTTCAAACAAGAGAGTTTATCCAGGAATGGGGCAAACAATGTCACTGCAGTTTTTTAAAATATGAAGCAAAGGAACAGTGTTCCGTCTTCAAAGAAGCAGGTTCACAGTGTCATCCAAAAGAAAATAGTTACTTCCTTATTACTTGTTGGGATATTTTAGTTTGTTTTTGAAACATGATAGAATTCTCATTTGAGAAGAAAATAGAAAGCTCTTGGAGTAACTCAAGCACTGTTCTTGTATTAAATATCTTAAGTTGAATAAATGCCAAGGTATTTATACTGATACAAGTCCACCCCTTAGGTGCCATTGATGCTTGATGTTGGCAAGGAGTGATTTTTAACAGCCTTTGAAAGCTGTTGTACTGTTTCCTCTTTCAAGGCAAATTTCATATGATACATACAAATAGATACGACAACACAAAGTTGGTTTTGAAGAAAAATCCAGGTTTCTTCATTGTTTGAATTTTCTTAAATTCATCCTTTTTACATTTCTGTTCTTTAGGTCTGCCAAAATGTCTGAAAGATCAGATCTCCTTCACTTCAAGTTTGAAAATTATGGAGATTCAATGTTACAAAAAATGAACAAATTAAGAGAAGAGAATAAATTTTGTGATGTTACAGTTCTCATAGATGATATTGAGGTACAGGGGCATAAAATTGTGTTTGCTGCAGGTTCCCCCTTCTTAAGAGACCAGTTTTTACTGAATGATTCCAGAGAGGTGAAAATCTCCATATTACAGAGTTCCGAAGTGGGGAGACAATTGCTCTTATCCTGTTATAGTGGTGTGCTGGAATTCCCTGAGATGGAACTGGTAAATTACTTGACTGCTGCGAGTTTTCTTCAGATGAGCCACATTGTAGAACGGTGCACACAGGCCTTGTGGAAGTTTATAAAGCCAAAACAACCAATGGATAGTAAAGAGGGATGTGAACCGCAGAGTGCTTCTCCCCAGTCAAAAGAACAGCAGGGAGATGCCAGAGGCTCCCCAAAGCAGGACTCACCTTGTATTCATCCATCTGAAGACAGTATGGATATGGAGGACAGTGATATTCAGATTGTTAAGGTAGAATCTATTGGGGATGTATCAGAGGTTAGAAGTAAAAAAGATCAGAACCAGTTTATTTCTTCTGAACCCACTGCTTTACATTCATCAGAGCCCCAGCACTCCCTGATAAATTCAACTGTGGAAAACAGAGTAAGTGAAATAGAACAAAACCATCTCCACAATTATGCCCTCTCTTACACAGGCAGTGATAACATCGTCATGGCCTCAAAAGATGTCTTTGGGCCTAATATTCGAGGTGTAGACAAAGGCCTACAGTGGCATCATCAATGCCCAAAATGTACCAGGGTGTTCCGTCACCTGGAAAACTACGCCAACCATTTAAAAATGCACAAACTCTTTATGTGTCTACTCTGCGGCAAGACTTTTACTCAAAAAGGCAATCTTCATCGACACATGCGTGTGCATGCCGGCATTAAACCTTTCCAGTGTAAGATCTGTGGGAAAACCTTTTCTCAGAAGTGTTCCTTACAGGATCATCTTAACCTTCACAGTGGAGATAAGCCCCATAAGTGTAACTATTGTGACATGGTTTTTGCACATAAGCCAGTTTTGAGGAAACACCTTAAACAACTGCATGGCAAAAACAGCTTTGATAATGCAAATGAGAGAAATGTGCAAGACCTCACAGTGGATTTTGATTCTTTTGCATGTACAACAGTCACAGACTCTAAAGGGTGTCAGCCACAGCCTGATGCAACACAGGTCCTGGATGCAGGTAAACTGGCCCAAGCTGTCCTGAACTTAAGGAATGATAGTACCTGTGTGAATTGAACAAATTAGGGGCTTTATGCTCAAAACTAGAACTGACCGAAAACGTCGCAATAGTCTGAGTCTTTTTAGGAGTGATTTTGCTAGTTTGACTTCTCCAAAGCCTCTGTGAAGGTTGTAGGAGGGCATCAAAGTACTAACAGTCCAAACTACCACTTGGAATGGTCTTGCCTTCCTTTTACCCTCTCCCCCTTTCTATTTTGAACTATCTTGTGACTTCTGTTTTCCTTTCCCAAGGAGTATTCCATTTGTCTACCTAATATTGACTTACGTTTTAGACTGACTCTATTTTAGGGTTTTCACTGGGCACATTCTGAAGGAACCAACAAGTTAATAACACCACCTGCACTCCAGTAATTGATGCTGGATTCAGAAAAGTGAAATAGCTTTTTGGCAGAAAAATAGACTGAGATATGAAGTGATAATGCTGTTGGCCTGAATATGTGATAGAACTCTGGCTGTCTATTGATAATTTATCTACGTCTGATGAATGAATGAATCTACTTCCTACCATTTGTACTTTTTGTGGAGCTAGCTATAAAGAGATGTTTTTGGTTGTTCTGCACTCTTTTCAACAGTATTATGACCCAATTTCATGTCACTGAATTGTTCACGTAGACCAGAGTGCAATCTTTTCAGCAACACCTGCAGGCACAGTTAGGTATCACCATGAGGAGCATAATCAGCAAAGGGCAGAAGTATAATTGTACAACAGTTTTACATGAGAAGTCTTCTTCAAAAGAAGCCAAATGCTTATAATTACTGTGTAACTTATTTGTTCATGCTTTTTAAGTCAGGATGGGTCCAAGCACAGCAAAATGTGCTAAAGTATAATGGTCTCTCTAGAAAGAAACTATTTGGGAGTCAGTCTTTGGAGCCTGTTTTGGAAGTTAATCATCAGAAAGGTGTTTAGCCATCAGAAAGGTGTTAGGCCTTCAGAGTTTTGTCCAGTGTACTCTAATAGTCTCTGAATTCTCATTTTCTCATGTACCTTGTTTTCTAAAATGGATGAAAAAAGTGGGTCACGAAATGAGCAATCAGGCTTTTGCATTCAGATATTCCTATAGTCCCACCTTGCCATGTTTGATACATTGCTGTACGGAGTTGATCTTCCAGTATGGTAAAACAGGACAACTGTTTGTCCTAAAGCACATGTTATAGTTCAGAAATAAAATTTTGAGTCTCATTAGTTTCTGACCCATGAGTTAGATATAGGTAATAGGAGTGTTAGAATCTTTAGAGAATCTTAAGAGATCATTTCCTCCACCTCTTTTTTTTTTTTTTTTTTTTAAGTTAGGGTATCCAAAGCCCAAAGAGGTGGCCTGGCCAAGTTTGGCCAAAGTAAGTAAGTGACAAAATATGAGCTAATGTCTTATTTTTTTCTCACTACCGCTTGACTTAAAACAATTTAGTACATGATGAAGAATACATTAGGAAAAAGCTCACCTTTGTGAATCCCTATTGGCTTTCTGAGACAGCCTGGATTTTGCAAACAAAATATCACAAAAGGATTTAATTTTGTTAGTTATTTTTTAGTTAGAATGAATATTACATTCTTCCTAAGCAAGTGACTGATTTGCTGGATATTGGTTAGGGAGGGAAAGGACAAATAAGAATAAATGTGAGAAGGATCTAAATGTGAAACTGATTTTGTCTGGAAACACTGTTTATTTAGTTTCCATCAGGATTTTCCATTTTTATTTTCGAGTTATGGGAGTGCATGTACAAATAAACCAAATATTAGGTTTAACTTGAGTAGTCAGAGGGAATTCTTACAGTTGTTGTACTTTGATACATTTACATGTGAATCCGATTTGAGGTATAATTTCTACCTTTGTTAAAAGATTTAAAATGAGAATAAAATTGAGTGATAAAACTAATAGTTATCTTAAGCCTAAGGCCACTCGTATGGTCTAATGATGCTGCCTAGCATTCTGATTTTTCTATGACCCAGCCAAAGAGTACCAGTTCTATGCAACAGCAAGACACTACCATGTTAACCACCTTTTCACTATTCCCTTCGAATATCATTTTATTGCAGAAATTTCATGTTGGAGTGCTTCCTTTGCTTACATTCATGTCCTATTTTTGTTACTGGTGTGAAGACTAGAAGGCATGGGTTCAAATTAGATTGTTCTCTTTGGTTGGAAACTATTTCTGGGTTCATTTTGTCATTCAAGAAACATTGATTGAGCACCTACTGTTGCCAAGCACTATGCTACATGCTGAGGATATGAAGGTAAGATTGCAATGGTCCCTGCTCTGACAGAGCTTACAGACTCATGTGGTCTTAGAAAGCTAACATATCAGTTTGATTTTATAGTAGGAATAACAAAGGAAACTTCCTTGCTTTCTTTGAGCACTTAAAATCAGCATATTGGTGGTTTTGTATCAGTAAAAGCTATAGTTCTCATCTTTTGTAAATGCAAACCACTGAAGTGATTTACAGTCTCCATTTCTTGGCTGGAGAGGTGTTCTGTTTCTGTGAGACATTTCACTGATTTTGGTGGAATTTGACTTGTTCTTCTTTGTTTATACATATTTCTTAGATTGTATTGCAAAGTGGTCAAGTTATTGATATCAAATAAGTTTTATAGAGGAAGATTTTTAAAAACCTTATTCACCATTTGTATCTTATGGTTCCCCAGAATAACTAAAAAAGGGAGAACACTCTTTTTACCATAGGTTTTTTTTTTTAAATTACTGTATCACATTTATTTATTTATTATTTAATTTTAAAGACAAACTCCAAACCGAAGCGGCTCTGAGGTAAATCAGATGTGGTTTTGATTTGTTTTAGTTTCTTTTTTAGAAAATCTGTAAGTGGAGGGTGACCAGTGTCACTACTTTTAAATATTGTCCTAAACAAACAACCTAGAACATTTTACTTCAGCTGGTGAATAGCTGTTCTAAACCTGTTGTATGTTAGACATACTTTGAACTACCTCTTCACTTATTATGGGGAAGTTTCCTTAATAAAAGTATGACAGTTAAAGCTCTGGTGTGATTTATTTTCTCTCCCTTCCTTTCCTTTTCAGTTGCTTGAATACAGGAATGCTTTCTTCATTCCTATTTAAAACACTTGTTAATCAAATATGCTGGGCTTGGCTTCAGAAGCAAATACACGTTAACTAGACATTGTTACTAGGGTCAGTTATTGCACTGAGAACCTTTCGACTACAGGGTTGAGCGGCTGCTTTTAAGAATTGGTTCAGCATGACCTGGTAGTTCAGTTGGAGCGTCAGTCAACTAGTGCACCAGGGGCTGCGGGTTTGGTCCCCGGTCAGGGCGCACGTTTGGGTTGCTGGTTAGATCCCCCAGTGGGGCGGAGCGGAGGCAACCGTTCGGTTGTTTCTCTCTCTTCCTGCCTCTCTAAAATGAATAAGAAAAAAATTGGTCAGATACTCTGACCTAATAGGTCAGATGCCTTAGTAGGCATACTGGATGCCTACTAAGTGCTAGACTTGGGGAATGCAAAGCTTAGTAAAGCACTGCCCTAAATACCTCTACCTAGGTGGGGTACAGATTTTAATAATAGGATGATAATTGCAATAATGAAGGCAGCCAAAGGGTTGACATGCTCCCAGCTGCGATCCAGCTAATTCAGGGCAGTTCACGGTGGCTTTAAGGATGATGGCATTTTCAAGGATAAATGGGAGAGAGGTTCGGACTTAACGTGAGAAAAAAGGAGGGCTAACAGTTTAGATGGAAGGCCTGGGTTTCCCCGGGACGGGGGAGGAGGGGCAGGGCAGGTGAGAAAGAAGCAATAGATTAAAGAGAGATCCCAGAGGTTGGGACCAAATCCTGGCGGGGCAGGTGTTAGGCAATCTGGACTACTGATCCCTATGGCAGTCTCTTCGCTTTCTCTGCCAGTTTTTAAATTGTAGACCCACTAAAGGAGAGGGCTCGGACCATAATAATCCGTGAGGGCCTCCCAGTGACCCTATAGGGCATTCTGATAGATGCGCTATACTCCAACTTCACAACCCGACTGCGATTCGGAGGTTGCCGAGAACTCACAAAGGGGAATGGCTCCCATACCAATACTAAGACACATGAGATGAGATTTCCTGGAATCCCCACGCCTTTCCGTCTTTTCGGGGCCGGGGGAGAGGGGAGGCGGAGCGAAGGGAGTGAGAAAAGGAGGATGTCTCAGAGTGTTCTTCCGGGACGCCCAGCCCGCTCAAGGAGGGGTGTAGTTGACACCGGATGTGTTTCCTCCAGACTAAGTCCACCTTCCGGTCGGGCCGCCACTGCCGCGGAAATCTCGGCTCTGGTTTTCGGAGTGGGGTGAGTGAACGAGAGGGAGACTGGGACAGGTGGGGAAGCCGGAGGAGGAGTGGAGCAGGGTACCGCCCGGGAGTGGCTTGACTGGGTGCTGCAACCACATGGCCGACAGGGCTTTGGTCCTGGCAAGCTTGTATCGGGAAGACCTGTGACGGCGGATCTTCCAGGCCACTGGGGATCCGTATTCAGTTCATCAGGTGTTCCCGCCCTGTGCGGGTCCCCAGAGCTCGCTGCAGGAACTCAGGAGGAGTCGCAGAAGTGTTAACTTGATTTGGGCCTTAAAGGAGCTAAATCACTAGCTGGAAAAAGCAACTGGAAGCGCGAGTTTAACAAGTGCAAAGGTGCATTTGGGTCATCTTGTATGGGTAGTGGTGAAAATTTGAATACTGATGGAGCTTCGATGAAAAATAGAGGAAAGATAAAGTTATAGAAGTGCGTAGGGCTAAATCATAAAGGATCTTGTATTTGCTAAGAAGGTTAGACTGTCCTAGGGGTAAAGGAAAGCAGGAGAGAGTAGAAAAAAAGAAAAGTTTTAAAAGATGTCAATTCTGGTAGGACCACAGGATGGTAGTTTGGAACATAAGAGACTGGTATCAAGGAGAACTGTTGGAAGCCATGGCAGTGGTCCATGTGAACAGAATATAGACCTGCAGTAGTGAAGGGGATCACAAGCTTAGAGATTATATTAAGGTTTCTCATTTGGGAAACAGTTAAATCCATTTAATAGTGGGCATTAACACTACAAAGCGCATAAATTTAGCCAAGGATAAAAACATAAAGACTGTTAAGTACAATTCAGTACAATAAATGCTGTAACAAAAATATGAAAAGTGTGCTATGAGATCACAGAAAAATGCATTTTAATTTTCTGGCTTTTGAGATGGTAGCATAGGAGTTCGCTCTTAGTACCCAGATTAAAATATGAGACTTCTTTTACCAGTTCAGGTTTGGGATTTTGCTTGCTTGTTTGTTTGTTTTTACTGTCACAGTGTAGGAAAGCATTCCCTACTTTTACATCAATGTTTGTATTTTATTTATTTAACTTAGATTGTGGCCATGGCTGCTGAGTCGGATGTTCTGCACTTCCAGTTTGAACAGCAAGGAGATGCAGTCTTGCAGAAAATGAATCTCTTGAGACAGCAGAATTTATTTTGTGATGTGTCAATTTATATTAATGACACTGAATTCCAGGGACACAAGGTGATTTTAGCAGCTTGCTCTACTTTCATGAGAGATCAGTTTTTACTCACCCAGTCAAAGCACGTCAGAATCACCATCTTGCAGAGTGCAGAAGTTGGCAGAAAATTGTTGCTTTCTTGCTATACTGGAGCACTTGAAGTTAAAAGGAAAGAGCTTTTGAAATATTTGACTGCTGCTAGTTACCTTCAGATGGTTCACATTGTGGAAAAGTGTACAGAAGCTTTGTCAGGATATCTGGAAATTGATCTTTCTATGAAAAACAACAATCAACATACTGACCTTTGTCAATCTTCTAACCCAGATGTTAAGAGTGAAGAAGAAAATGCAGATAAAGACTGTGAGATAATTGAAATTTCAGAAGATAGTCCTGTAAACATAGATTTACACGTTAAAGAAGAGGAAAGCAATGTTTTACAGTCTACGGTAGAGAGCTTGACGTCAGACAGACAGGAAATGAAGTCACCAGAGCTGTCTTCAGTTGATATAGGTTTTAAAGACAATGAAATTTGTATCCTCCATGTGGAATCTATCAGTACTGCTGGTGTGGAAAATGGGCAGTTTTCACAGCCTTGTACTGCCTCAAAAGCAAGCATGTATTTCTCTGAAACACAGCACTCACTGATCAATTCTACGGTTGAAAGCAGAGGAACAGAAGTTCCTGGAAATCAAGATCAGGGCTCATTTTGTGGGACTACCGAAGGAAGTCACACTACAGCGAATGAGGTTCAGAATATGGAGGATGTTTATTCACTGAGGCACCAGTGCCCCAGGTGTCCACGAGGATTTCTTCATGTTGAAAACTATCTGCGCCACCTTAAGATGCATAAACTTTTCTTGTGCTTACAGTGTGGAAAAACATTTACACAGAAGAAAAATCTGAACCGGCACATTCGAGGGCACATGGGCATACGACCCTTCCAGTGTACTGTGTGCTTGAAGACATTTACTGCTAAAAGCACTCTGCAGGACCACTTGAACATACACAGTGGGGATCGGCCATACAAATGCCATTGTTGTGACATGGATTTCAAGCACAAATCTGCTCTCAAAAAGCACGTGACCTCTGTCCATGGCCGAAGCAGTGGTGAAAAGCTACCCATTCATGATCTCAAAAAGCAAAATTTATTATAATTAGAATCATACCTTGCTATCGGAGCCAGATATTATTCTGTTAGGCAAGTCTTTATAGAAATGCAGCATTTGTAATATTGCATTTCCTTCTCATCTTTGGTTCGTATTTTTGGTCTATTTACACTATTCTTTCTGAACTTACACTACAACTTCTGAAGTGGGAGGCATGATAAAGCTGATGGAATGCTATCTCATCTCATACATCGTATATAAATCCCAGTGGTATACCTAGAGAAATACTTTTCTTAAATAGTGTTGATTATAATGACAGAAGATCCAGCAGTATTTCTGCATTTGGGTTTTGAGTCTCTAGGTAATTGAAGGAAGTGTAAAATAATCCAACCATGTAATAACTTTCATGAATTAGGTAATGGCAGGATAAAATAAAATATAAAGCATACTATTATCCATTATTAGTCACTTGAAAAATGGGATAGGAATAATTGGAATAGGGATAGGAATTTTTTTTTAACCAACTGCTTTTGGATTACTAATCACCAATGTACCTGTTTTACAATGTAAAGTAACAATTCATATTTACTTGGGAAAAGCAGAATTTCCTTATACAATTCTCAAAATACTATTTCCATACTTTGTTAATTACGTATTTTGTAAATGATTACTTAGGCCCAAATATCTTGATTTTATTTACTGCAGCGGCATCTAATAATTTTGTGACTAGTAAAATAAACCATTGGCATGAAGCTCTAAAAATTACTTTTTTTGAAATAACAAGTTTACCAAAGACATTTGTTCTACCCTTTCCTTTTTAAAGTTTCTAATATTTTTTTGATTAACGCATAGTAAAACTGACCTTTGTCAATTTTGTGTCTCTGTGAAAGAAATAATATGCTCAAAACACTTGCAGACATCTCTGAGGTGGTCAGGTGAAGGAACGCTTCCCATATCTGCTTGTTTCCTTCTTGAGCAGTGATGCCCTCTGCTGAGTGATTTGTTTCTGGTACAGCTTCATAATTTTAACACACGTATAAATTGTGCAACCACCACTGCAATTGGGATGCGGAACATCATCCCCCAAAACTCCCTTATGCTGTTCTTTTGTAGTCATTTTCTCCTAACTGCCAACAGTTCTCCACTGGTATATTTTAGCCTTTTCTGGAATGTCGTGTATGGAACCTTAAAGTATGCTCCCTTTTGAGATGCTTCTTTCACCTCGCATTATGCCTCTGCGATTCATCCATGTTGTGTGTGTCAATCAGTAGTTCATTCTCTTTTTTATTTCGGATTGTCAATACATGTTAATTTTCTTTCACTAGATGAACAGTTTAAACATGGGTAGCTGTTAGTGTCCCCTTAATTTTTAATAATAACTTTTCATTATCAATGTGGTTTTTATTTACTGTGTTGGCAAAAATCTTAACTATCTTTAGAGTTTTATGGTATATTTCCAGAAAGGTGCCAAAAGCAAAAAACCATGACTGTGTGGTTATTTTACTGAGAGAAATATTTCAGATTGTGTGATGAGCCATTGCTCTCTAATATCCTCATCTACATGTAACACTAAACTTTTTTTGTTGTCATAACAAATTAAAATATATTGCAGGGCAAATCATACTATCTAAAGAACAGGAACTACTTTTAGTAAAGAGGCCTGACTGGATGTTCTATTCCTCTTATATACACCTCAGCTTTATGTACAATTTCTGCTATCTTGAGTGTCTGTTGAAGGCCTTCCATGTTTTAGTATGTAGTATACTTTGTACCATTTATAAGAATTTTGTGATAATCACATGTTGATTGTTATAAATGTTAATTATCTTTTTTGTGATACTTGTGAAAAATATATTTTCTATAGAACTTTAACTCTGGAAGAGACTTTAAAGAACCAGCTCTCATATTACATAAGAAAGTTGACTGCATGACCCCCTCCCCCAGGTCACCAGTTAGTGTCATTGGATAGGTCACCTCTTCTTGAGCTTCTCTTAAATTTATATGCAAAATAATAACTTTGATATTGTTAATTTGTAAGATCATTTCCATGTCTAAAATTATGTGAATTTGTATTTGGATCTTCAGAGTTCCTAACAACAAAAAAGAGGGGAAAGAAAAGGAGAGTTTGGTGTCTTTACAAATGTTGCTATTTGCGTACTGCATTGGAGACATAATTTTTCAAAGGCAAATGATGTTTTTCTTCTACTGGAGAACATGATAGTGCAGTGCTTTTCTTTCCCATTTGATCTATGATTGGCCATTTGTAGGCATGAAAACATTTTTCTATCAGAAATAGTTTGTGATTGAAATAACTTTTTATTTTTGCTTCCTAGGGTGAAATTTTGTTGGGGAGGGATGCAGATAAGGGTGGGTGAACAAATAGTAGTAAACATTTTTTTTCAGGAGGGGTTGTTGGGGTTTTTTTTAGGAATTCTCTATCTTTGATGTTTAAAAAGAATTATGGTTGAACTATGTTTAAGTTTTATGTGTGCCTTGTAAGTAAGGTTCTTGTGAAATTTTTTGTACGCACTTTGAGATTTTTGCGTGGGGGGAAGGGGTGTTTTGTGAAAGTGATGGTTATTTATTATTATTTATTCCTGTTCAGTTAGCACAGAGTGATCTCAAAACATTTCTAGGAGAATATCTGTTTGCATGATGTGCTTAAACAATTTCAGGAAAATGTTTTTGAAAATACAGGTATGACAAAGTAAAATGTTGAATTTATTCATTTAAAACATTCACTTTTAGTTGTGCTTTGATATGATAGAAAATGCAGTATGTTTATCTTCAGCCTCTTCATTTACTGCATTTTTGTATAAAAGGTCTTGGAAAGGTAGTTGTTACTTTGGTGTAAGAGAAAATCCTTTCCCCTTTTCCTTGGATGTAACTCTCCTATATGTTTACATAAGAAATAATAAACTGGAGATGGGAATGGAGAGCTTTGTGTTTTGTATACATCTGTGAATTTTAAAAAAACTATTTCTCCTGGTTATTCATTTAATCATGTATTCAACAAATATTTATGGAGTCCTTACAATATCTAGAGGTTAGGTATACCAACAAAAATTCCTGTTCTCATGAAACCTAAATGTAATGAAGGGAGTCAAATTGTAAACAAATAAGTAAAATTAATATATGTCAGATTTTGGAAATGGAGTTGGAGAAAATAAAGCTGGGAGTGCTGGGGAAGGAGAATTCTGATCGTAATTTTAATATAGTGAGTAGTCAGGCCACCTTTGAAAAATCTTATCATCATGTAAACTGTCCAGTTAAATGGAAAACATACATATATACATACATACATATATGTGTACACACACACACACACACAGCGCTATCTAGTTGAATGGAAAACTAAGCCAAGTGAACCACTGTTGGGAACCCTTCTCTAGGGTTGGCTTATACTTCATAGAAGAGTATGAAAAGGATAATAATGTATGGGAGAAAAGTCTTTGATGTGGCTATTGAATTTTTTTAAAAAGCAACCATATTTATTTTAAGCTCATTGTAGTTTATAAACTACTTTCGTATGTTTTCTAATTCATGATGGGTTTCCATAGACGCTTTTGTTGGACATCTGGTTTCAAGTGCCTTTTTCTTAATCTGTGTTTTTCAGTTTCTCATCAGGAACACAGTACATAGTATCTGCCTTTTAGGATTATTTTGACAAGTGAAATGAAAGTAAAAATAGTAAAAATAGAATTTTTATTACTTAATACAGGACCCAGCACATAGCAAGTAGTCCATAAATATTAATTCCCTTATTCCTATTCCCAGTCTATTTCTTCCAATAAAAAAAAATAGAATGAGGATAATTTCTGCCTTGTAGTTTACTGTGAAAAATCCTTTAATATTTATTGAGCTATTAATGTCATAATTTGTGCTTGAATTTTGATGCCTACCAGCGTCTGAGGAGCTGTTTTTTCTTTAGTAGATAGGCATATGTTACTGCCTGCCAAACGCTCTTTTTTTTTTTTTTTAAACGGAGATTGCTTGGTATCTACTGGGACTGAGTGATGGGGTCAGCATTTGATTATAGGAGAGTGATTAGAATGAAATACAGAGGTGTCGGATTTGCTAAACGGATACCACTCTTCATGAGGGGAGTGAGACACTGGCTCAAACCATGTCCAAGAGGCTGGTTCAAGGCGCAGATGAATGTGTAGGGGGTTTCCCATAAACCCCTTTGACTTGCCTAGGCATCCTAACACCACCTCCCACGGTACTCCCGGTCTCCCCGATCACGTGACGGGGTGTTTCGGCTCCACTACAGGGAAGCTGATGCGCAGTCCAGGTGGCAGAGGCTACAACGCTCTCTTCCACCGCCCCTACTGCCGGTCTTGCGTGATCTCGCGTGAAGTGGGGAGTATCTTCTCGCGAGATCTAGGTCAGGATCCCTCCAGGTCCGCCTCCGTGGTGAGGAGGAGGAGGCGGTGGGTGGAGGAGGAGGCCCCGTCGCGGCCTCCGCCGCCGCCAACGGGGCTGTCCCTGTAGCTCCCGATGGAGTTTGAGGTCGTGAAACCGCCGCCGAGCTCTGCCCCGGCGAGACGAGGCGCCTCTGTCGCCGAGCCGCGCCGTCGCGGGGCTCCCGGGAGCGGCCCTTAGCGACCCCGCCCGGGCCCCCTCAGGTAGGGCGGGGGCGGGCACGATGCGGCTCGGGCCCCAGTCCGGGTCCCTGTTCCCCGGCGGTCGGGCGGGAGACCGGTCTCAGTCCGGGGCATGTGCGCTGTCGTTGCTGGTGCCCCGAGGGTTGGGATCTAAGGGCCGCACCTGACACCCGGACCGGGAGTCCGGGGACCAAGGAGGCCCCTATAGCCTTGGTTGGGGTTTTTCAATACCGAGGCCTGGCGCAAATGGCCACCTCCCTTCGACTCCGGCCGAGGGGACGCCTGTGACCCCTGAGGAATCCACCCAAGCAAAGGCCAGACTTCCCTTCCTTTTCTACAGCAGTTAGTAAGAGGGGTGTTGGAGGAGGTTCTCGAGTCCAAGTCCTCTCCTGGCTTTTCGGCTTTCTGCCCTGGGGCTTCCCGAGATCCTACTGCAGGGATGGTGGAGGCGATCTGAGTGGTAAATAGGGACCCTGGCCAAACAATGCCCTGGGAGGGCTTAACCTCCTGGGGAGGGAGATAGCCGGGCCCGAGGGGTTGCTCCGTGGATGTGACGGAGCACTGGCATGAAACAGAGCCAGGGAATTCTGCTATGGCTTTCTTCTTTCCCTCTTTCATTTTTCCTTCTTGGGGAAGCCTCTTATAAGAGGTTCTTCCACCATCTTAGAAGAGTGGTGTAGAAAGCATCTTTGTTTCTCAGATGCAGATCTACATTTCTCTGTTCTTAGCTTCGGGAAAGTAGATGAGGGTAGCTGTCATTTACATCTTTCGAATCAAGGAAGAGTTTTAAGATACCGGCAGGTAGAACCTTGACACCAAAATAGTTTCAAGTAATCACTGACATAGAGTAGATCTAATCTCGTGATTCCCAACCTGTTTAATTTTTTTTATAGCCACCTACGTTCCCTTTGCATTCCTACTCGCCATTTACCCAGTTCCCCTCTTTTTAATCCCGATTATATCCCACCCGCTGTGATTAGAATGACTTTCTATCACAAATAAAGTGCTTAAGTAATCTTTTCCATTTTTGTATTAGTCAAACTTCTAAGTTCCAGTAGGAACTTCCGATTAACCTGAGAAAGCTAATGGTGCTACACTAAATTGCTATAATTTCCCAAAAGCAAAGAAACAAATGTTTCAGTTAGCCCGTGGAGACTTTTTGTAGTTAAATATACAAATCTAGTTAAGGCTTCTGGAAATATTAATAGTTCGTGGATTCTCCCATTATTGCCTCCTTTTATCTGTCTGGAGCTACAGCACTGTTGCAACATGGCATCCCTTGTCTGTTGTTTACGTCTACGTTCAATTCCTGAAAAATACAGAGACCATCACAACCTATCAAAGACCAGTTTTTAGTGTTGGCATTTTTTGGAGATTCTTGTTTTAAAAATTGTAGTTTGGAGAATTGCTAGAACAAAATGTTAATATTGCAAAAGCAGATGTTGTAATTCAAACTGGCTCCTATTCTTGAGGATTTAATTGCTGTCGTGTTTATTAGTGGATCCTTTGCGTAACTCCTGATCTATTATTACTGATGTGTTAATTTAACATGCAAGAAGACTTTATGTCTTTTTTTATGTTTTCATTAATTTACTTTATGCTTTTGTAATTTGCTTTGTCTTTTAGTTTGAAAAAGTTAACAAAAATTCTTTTGGGAGGGAAGGCATTTTTCTTTACACAGAATTTTATATTCAGAAATAGAACTTCTACATTGTATGTAATACCCAAGAATGCTAAATAAATTTACAACAGGATCTTATCATAATAAGTACTTGCTTATTGTTTTGGACTGGGTCAAAGTTTCACTTTCTACTGATGAAAAAAGGAAGCATGAGGTAAAATAAAGCTAGCTGAAAATTAAAAATAATGTTTTGCACCCAGTACCATAACTGTGTAAGTTACATCATTGTGATCCTCAGGGCTTTATACTTTTATAAAAACCTTCTTAAGTGTAGATGTGACTTTCACCTCAAATTCTCAATAAAAGTTAGTTCTCAATGTCACTTTCTAATTGTAAGGATCCAGTACTTTGCATTGCATTGTCCAGTACTAGTCAGACATAGCAGTTGAACACATGAAATGTGGCAGGTGTGAATTGAGATGTGCTGAATGTGTAAAGTGCACACCAGATTTTGAAAACGTAGTACAAAGTTTTTTTTAATATCTCAATTATTTTACATTGATTACATGTTGAAGTGATACTTTGGAAAAAATGAGGTTAAAGAAAAGGCATTATAAAAATTAATTGCACCTGTTTTTCCCTTTTTTAATATGACTACTAGAAATTTTTAAATTACTTGTGGCTTGCATTATATTTGTATTCGACAGTGCTGTTTTAGAGGATCTCTTCCAAGGCATAAATCATCTGAATAAAAAAAAGACATGCAAACCAAAAATTTCCTGACAGTACTCTCTTAAAATCAGAATACTAAAAAAATTATCCACTGGCTATTACTTGGTAGGCAGAAGAAAGTTTCTTCTCAAAAATAAGCGCTTTTCAAGTCTAGTTATCACTAAAGAAGCAAAACTTTATTGGCTATATTAATTAGAATTGAAAATTATTTCATTACTATTCTCATACCTAAGCCCTGGCCAGGTGGCTCAATTGGTTGGAGCGTCATCCTGTACATCAAAAGGTTGTGGGTTCAGTTCCCCCTCAGGGGATTTACCTAAGTTCCCAGTTGGATCCCAGGACGTGCAGGAGGGAACTAACCAATGTTTCTTTCTTCACTGTTTTTCTCTCTCTTCTTTCCTCTCTCTCTAAAAACTCAAACATATCCTTGGGTGAGGATTTAAAAAAAAGAAAACAACAAAACTTCATGCTTAATAAAAACCTCAGTTCAATTCCATGCTAGGTTGAAGTAAAACTGGAGTAAAAAAATCTTTCCTAACTTATACTAAAGTTACATAGCTATCAGTCTTTAAAATTGTAATTCATTTCCTTTTGCTCCAACCCTTTTGATGTGTTTGAATGCTTAGTTTTAGAACTTACAGATGATTTTAATTGGTTTTGTTTGTTTATAGGTTAAGATCTAAATTGTACTTAGTTGTAAATATAATTTTAAGTCCAAAAGCAATTAAAATCCACTTAAGTAGCTTAAATTCTTTACATAGCTGAGCTAGAATGAAAAGGAGTGTTAATTAACAGACCTGATTCCTAGTATTTATATCTTTATAAAGAGAAATGTAAAATACTATATATATATTTAAATTATATGAAAGTGAAAGGCATCAACTTTATTCTGGCATTTTAAAATTAGGTATCATAGTCATAAACTGGCTGCATAATATCCTGGCGGTCTGTTATCAGAAAGTGAAAGTACTTAGCTGGTATGCAGTTTGCTCTTAAAGCAGTTTATAACTTGCATTATATGAGAGATATCTATTAGTCTTCCTATTTATGAGTTAGTATTCATAGCAAGGAACTTATAGTCTGAAAAACTGCTTGAGTAAAAATATGTTTAAAGTCCCACCTTTAATTTAGTGTTTCTCACTCCTGTGCTTCATCTTTTTATTCTTCAGATTTTAGTAGCTAGTAACTGAAATTGCTTAATACAAATAACTTAGTTAGAATGTTTTTCTTAGTAGTCCCTTTATATATCTAAAATTGTGAGCTTTGCAATCCATTTTATTTCAATTTGAGATGTTTTGGGAGCATCTTTAGGATGAATACTTCAATATTAACTGTAAATGTTACTAGCAATTTGTGCTTCCACAGATTCAATTAAGTTAGTATGGAAGGTATTCATATAAATCTAGAAGTTTTACAAATTAATATATAATCTTAGCTTGCCTTTGGTCATTTAGACGCTTTTAAAAATAAATTGTAAAGATGATAGGCGGTCATTTTTGATAATTATAAAAATGTTTTCTAGGTAAAGATGTACAAAGTGCCTTTTTTAAAGAAGTGAAAGTCCTATTTTGCCATTATTAATTAAGCATTTTAGTGGACTACAGAAACTTCTCTGTTTTAGGTAAATTTTTATTTTGTCTTTATTGAGAAATCTAGAATTTATTGATAATGGTACTAAAGAAAACCATTTTTAAAAAATCAAACCAATCCTTATGGGGAATTTTGTTCATAATTTTTCTGTCAGATAGTTAGAATCTGACACATAGCAGAAGGAAAATTACAGAGTTGGTGTCAAAATTTTGGCAGAATTTGTCTTGTAAAGGTATTAAATTTCTACTAGAAAGTAAACTTTAATATTAAAACATCTGGTATATTAAAACTGTCAAGTATATTCTGGAATAGTTTGAAACACTCCAAACTTAATAGGTGAAAATCCAAAAGGTAACATTTTTATGTTTAGTTCAAACATGAATGCTTTTCTCCTTCCCAACCCCCTCCCCTAAACACACACTAATTAACTTTAATGTAAAGCATTTCAGGTTGATCTTGGAAAACTATTAGGAAAGAATATTTGCTGCTACTATTCTGTTACCAAGTGGCCTCTGATACCCTGACCCCCAAAATTAGCATTTCCAACCAGGTGGCCATTATAAAAAAAAAATAGATGCAGTTGTCTTGTTTTGATAAATATTTTATCTGTTCACCTGGCTCTCAGTAGTAGATTTAAGATAAAATTTATTTTTCTTCATAGTCCTGTTACTTGTATAATTCTGCAGCCTGGTAAGCTAAACATTAAAAATGTTAAATAGTTTCAGGGAGTGATGTGTTCACCTGCTTACTGCTCATCTCTAAAGTTAGAAGCCAACTAATTGGTTTTAAGATTGATGGCATTAATAGATGTGGCAATGTATATTAGATGCATTCCATTAGAGCTGTTTGAGGAAGTTTATATACGGTGCTTTATACATAGCAAGCCCCATAATTTATTTTTATGAGATATTTTTAAAACCTTAGTTTTTGTGAACATAAAAGCACAATAAAGGCTAATAAAATTCTTCATTTTGATGTGGGGATATTGGAGCATCAGTTATATACCTTTCTGTCTTGAATCCAGCTTCATTTTTAAATATCTGATTTCTGAGGAACTAATATATTTGGGTTGGTAAACATTCTTATGAAATAAACCATTGGCTATTTAATTGCCCTAAATACCTAGATTCCTTGTTCATCAGAGAGCCTTTGTCAGACTTATATAAGTTTAGTATTGGAAGATGCAGAAAATTTGTTAAATGTAAAATGTTCAAGTTAGGTATATAAAGATTTTAATTAGAGGACAATATAGTTTTGATACTAAGTATTTTGTTTTACTAAAAATTATGGAGCACAGTTTGATCTTAGAAATAAGAATAAAATGGTTATTTTTCTATGTGCCTTTTAATCATATGAAAATACAATTTTTCTCACTGTAGTCATAGCAAAAATAGAAATTTATATTTTGCATTTTCCAGTTTAGAATTGTTAGATGTTAATACTGTTTTATTTTTCTATATCCCACTCATTGGACCTGATAGTTTTTTGTAATATATATTTATTAATCTCTAAATGATGTATTTTATCAAATGTATCATAGGGAACTACATTCACCATTCATAAGACACTATATATATATATATATTTTTTTTTTTACTTCGGCAGCGTATTTTTTTAAAGATTTTATTTATTTATTTTTAAACGGAAGGGAAGGGAGGGAAAAGAGTGAGAGAAACATCAATGTATGGTTGCCTCTCACACGCCCCCTACTGGGGACCTGGCCTGCAACCCAGGCATGTGCTGTGACTAGGAATCGAACCAGTGACCCTTTGGTTCACAGGCCAGCACTCAATCCATTGAGCCACATCAGCCAGGGCTTGGCAGTATATTTTGAAGTCAGCATCTTTAATTTATGGATAAATAGCTGTATCATCACAATGTTCTTTTACACCTTTATTTTCAGTACATCAGTTAGCCTCCTAATCAAGTCCTAACCAGAGATTCCTCTTGTGAAGTTGCCAAATTGAACATGTATCCTTTACTGATGTGGTCATTCAGGTGGCAAAGCTGTTTCTTCACACTTGACTCATGATACTGTTCAGATCAATAGTTTGCAAAGTTCACTAATTCTTAGGCCATACCTTAATATGTTTTGGGGTAATAGATATCCAAGGGAAACACTTTAAAAAGCCAGCAATCCAAATTAATTTGTGTTCCTAAAAATGAAATGTGGAACATTAATCTGCTTGTTTGATGTAGTCATTAAGAAACAACATGAAAGTTTTGATGGCTGTTATATGAGCAACCAATATAAATATGTTTACTTGAAAGGAACACTGTTAAAATATTGTTTCTGGACAGAATTTCAGAAATTTACTTAATTCAGCAAGTAGATTTAAGGAAAAAGACACCCAAAACATGTAAAGTTATCCAGAAATGTTTTAGGTTTTGAGGCTATGATGATTGACTTTACAGTCAGCTCTTGAAAGGTTAATGAATAATATGTGACTAATTCTTATATTTGTCCATTTCCAGCGTAGAAAACACTACACAGCAAAATAATGATCTGCTAGACTGCTAACCGGAGCATCCAGCTTCCACAATGCCTGTGCAGGCAGCTCAGTGGACAGAATTTCTGTCCTGTCCAATCTGCTATAATGAATTCGATGAGAATGTGCACAAACCCATCAGTTTAGGTTGTTCACACACTGTTTGCAAGACTTGCTTGAATAAACTTCACCGGAAAGCTTGTCCTTTTGACCAGACTGCCATCAACACAGACATTGATGTGCTTCCTGTCAACTTCGCACTTCTCCAGTTAGTTGGAGCCCAGGTGAGCTTTCAAGATTTTACTAATTTGGTGTATGTAATAATTACAGAACTTTGTTCATTAACAGGCACAAAGTATGTTTAATGATATTTGAGACATAAAAAATATTTAGTGTACCTGATTTTTATGATTGTATTCTGCAAAAGATTTTCTTTAAATAATGTCAAAATCCTTATGCAAAGCCATAATTTTATTATGGTTATATATTTCTTTGTGTTCAATGCTGTGGTCAAAATTTATGTTTATACATAAGTTTGGTGGATAAGATTTTTATATAAGAATACATAAATATTTATTCACCAGGTGATGGTGATATGAAAAGAAATGTAATCAAAGCTTTGGCCAGAAAGCAACCAACTAGAGCCCTCAAATTGAGGTTTTTGGTTTTCTTTTTAATTTCATTTGACATTTAGGATGATATTATAAATGAGAAAATAAGTTTTCCTTAGGGATGTATATATTGAAAACCATTTTCCAGAGTGTATCAAATTCTGCACAGTTTCTTATGCTCAGGTGCTATAAAATTATTCTTTGTTGTTTATAATTATCAAATCAAAACAAGACCCTAGATTTATAGTAATTTTCATTTAATGAGGGCCTGCTTTGTGTAGGTATAATGGTAAGCATTCAACATCTATTATTAATTCTTCCTGTAGCTTTTGGGTAGGTATTATCCTCATTTTACTGGTAAAGAAGAAGATTCTGCATGTTGTGCAGTACATATTAAAGCAAGAAAGTAAAGATTTTTCTGATTAATCACGTCTTAGAAAATTCAATGAATTAAAATACCCCATTCCATAGTATCTTTTTATTGGAAGTTTTCCTTTTAAAGCACAGCCTTTCTTTTCAGTGTTAATAATCCAGTTAGACATTCTGAAATCCAGATGCATCTGTAATCAGTCATGTGTCATAATTTAATTGGCAACATTTTTTCCTTGATAGTGCCTGTTGCAAACAGTGGCATCTTAGATCCAGTAAAATACCGTAGACCTTTTGTTAGCTACCATTTATTTAGCATTTGCTATAGGTTAGGTATTGTGTTTTGTCTTTTAAATAGATGTTCTCTGGGTTGACCCTTAAAATAGTCTGCAGGTTATACAGTGTGATTTATCTTTTCACACTCATCTGCTACTGTTGTCCTTACTCTTTCTGCTTATGCACACTGGCCTCCTAGTCAGTTGTTAAATATGCCAGAAGTATTCCCACATGAGTTCTTTGATAGTGACTGTTATCTTCGTCTAGAATGCTAATTTTTTCTCCTCTCTTACATGTTCCTTCAACTATCCTGATTCCAAGGAAGCCCATCCTGACCATCTCTCTGAAAATTGCAACCTCTCTCCAGCACTCCCAGTTCCCCTTATTCTTATTCTAAAATTTTTACTAATCACCTTATAATACATATTTTTTAATTACTGGCTGCCTACTCTCTTCTTCCCTAGAATGTAAACTCCACAAGGGCACAAAATTTTGTCTGTTTAGCTCACTGATAGATACCTAGTGCCTAAAACTGTGCTTGGCACATGGTAAGCACTCCATGAATACAAACATTTTTTTAATTAAATTGAATTTTTATAATGGTACAATGAAATAGGGATTGTCATCTTAGCAGGTAGGGAAAACATGGCTTAGAGCAGTTAAATAATTTACTCAAGATGACTGGTAGAAGTAGCAGAGCTGCAGCTTTGACCTTTCATTGAGAACACTGTCTTGTGGTGCTTATATTCTAGCAAGGGGGGGACAGTAAATATAGTAAGTATCTAGTAAGGTACTAAGTGCTAAGGGGAAAAAATCCTGGCTCTCATTTTCTATTTGATGTTTGTTCAGAGAAAGTTGCAAAAAAAATGTATAACTCTTTAAAAAAAATTTCTGTAAAAAACATTTATACAGAACCTGTACAACTATCTGGAGCTTCCCCTAATATTAACATCTTTCAAAATTATGGTATAGTTATCAACCCCAAGAAGGTAACATTGATACAGTACTATTAACTGCCTGCTTCTTTTTTTAATTCGTAAATGACCTGGCCCCTGCTATTGAGTATATTCTTGATTCTTAGAAAGCAGATTGACTAGGTGTTTGGCTTTAACTTTATTTAACATACCTTGATGTATGTCTGTTATAATTTTATACTCACCAAGATTATTATGAAATATATAAATATATTTATCCATTATATATTTATATTTTCAATTTTCTGTATTTTTTTAGGTACCAGACCATCAGTCAATCAAGTTAAGTAATCTAGGTGAGAACAAACACTATGAAGTTGCAAAGAAATGTGTTGAAGATTTGGCACTCTACTTAAAACCACTAAGTGGAGGTAAAGGTAAGTTCTTAAAAAGTGTTTTACTGGTGGGGAGGACTTGGTAACAAATAATTTACTTTGACAGATTTGATGTTGATACCCTGTCAAACCATTTTGAGTTTTGGAAAATGAGGTTGCTTGGAGAAATCTTGGAAAACTTTTTGATTGAAAACATTTATTATATTTTCTGAAATAAGCAATATTGTTATTAATTTAGGAATTTATTAGACATACAACACACTGAGTTTTATGTAATATTTGTATTTATTGATTAAACTAATAGTGCTATAGCAGAATATTAGTTTTGATAAGTCCTACTAAGACAGTTTTATGTGTTCATGTATTCATTCAATCATTCATTAAATTTTATTGAGGAGTTACAGTGGTTACCATCCCTCTCTAACAAAGCCTGCAGCCTGTTGGGGGAGATAGGCATGTAAGTGCAATAAATTATTTTAAGTTATGTGACAGAGGTGAAATTCTCTTTTGCTTATCACTGGATACCCAGTGGTTAGCACATCATAAATGTAATAAAATGTTGTTGAATGATCAGTCAAGTATTTATTCTGTACCTTCTCTGTGCTTTGCACTGTTTGATATTTTGGACATAGTGATTTTTTTTTTTTGAGAGGCTACCCTGTCCACCTTGTTTATTCATTGAACAGATATCTAAAGAGCATGTAGTAAGTGCCATGCACTATTTTGGTACTTGAAGTACATGATGCATGTCCTCGTAGCACTTATGTTCAGAACAGGGAGAAAGTATAATAAACAATAAGTATATTTAAAAAAACAAATTATGTACTACGTTATAAATGATAATTGTTATAGAAAAAATGATACATTTAGAGGTATTGGAAATATCAGGGTGAGGAGAGAAGGGCAGATTGCAATGTGAAATATGGTAGTTAGTATAGACTTCAGTAAGAAGGTACCTTTTGAACTTGAAATGAAAGGGGTGAGGTAGTTAGCTATGTAGGTTCCTGGGAGAAGAACTTTCCAGGTAGAGGGAATAGCAGAGTCCCTGATGCATGCATAGCATCTTCAAAGAACAACAACAGAAAAGTGAGGGGGAGAATAGTGTGAGATAGAAGTAAAGAAACAGTGAGGCCCGGATGCTTAGACTTACAGGGCATTTTAAAGACTTGAGCTTTTGCTCTGAGTAAAACTGGTGAGTCACTCCAGGGTTTTGCGCAGAGGAGTGACACAATCTGACTACTGTTAAAAGGACCATTCCAACTGCTCTGTTGAGAATTCTGTATAAAAGTCCAGGGTATGAGTTAATAATCAGTGAAGGAAGTGAGACCTGGATAGTCTGGGTATATTTTGAAAGTAGGGCCAAAAGGTTTTCCTAGATTAATGGATGTAGGTAATGAGAGAAAGAGTGGAGTCAAGTATGACTCTTGGGTTTGGGGACTAAGGGAGGTTGTCATCATTTTAGATAAGGGATACTATAGGTAGATGAGGATTAGGTAGGAAGATTTGTAGTTCAGTTTTGGTCATGTTAAGTTTGAGATGTCAAATCTTCACTTGAGTGCAACTGAGTAACTGGTTGATATATATTAAGGAATGAGATATAGGAACTGTAACTTTGAGGGTCATTTACATATGGATGATATTTAATGCAGTAAGACTGGATGAGATCACCTAAGTAGTGAGTGTAGAGAAGAAAATGAAAACGGTCCTGAGGCCCTTTAACATTAAGAAGATAAGAAGTTGCCCTGGCCAGGTGGCTGAGTTGGTTGGAGCATTATCCTGTACACCAAAAGGCTGTAGTTTCAATTTTTGGTCAGGGCATGTATGGGAGGCAATGAATCTATGTTTCTCTATTTCTTTCCGCTCTCCCTCCCTCCCCCCTCCAAAATCAATAAACATATCCTCAGTGGGAATTAAAAAAAAAAAAAAAAAAAGGACAGGAAGAAAAGATACAATCAGAAAATAAGACTAAAAAAAAAGAAAGTAAGAAAACTAAGAGAATATGGTCTTCTGAAAGCCATCTAAAGAAAAGTGCTCAAAGAAGTCAAGAATGATATTTGTGTTGAGTGCTACTGCAAATAAGGATTGAGAATTGACCATTGATTTAGCAAAATAGAAGAAATTGTCATGGCAATTTTGGTCAAGTGATAGTGGCAAAAACTTAATTGGAATAGGTTTTAAAGATTGTGGAGAAAGGAATTGGAGATAGTGAATACAGATAATTCTAGAGAACTTTTTACAAAAGGGAAGAAAGAAATGGGGAAGAGCTGGTAGGAGAAGAGGGGAAAAAATGATTTATTTTTAAGATGGAAGAAATACAACTTGCTTGTTCTTACTAATACTGATGGAAAGAATCAAGTGGGAAGGGAAAAATTGATGATATGAGAGAGAGACAAGAATTGCAGGAGCAGTATCATTGAGTCAGGAAAAGGGGTTATAGGGTCTGAGATCTTGCCCTTAAGCAGTGTTCTTAACGTCTTGCATAAAGTTTAAAAATAGAGCTGTTAATAATCATTACTTTTAGATTAAACTTTTCATTCCTTTAACTTTATATTTACCTTCAGTAATTTTAGTAGAGACTACATAAACAGACTAACTATGCCAAAGGTACTCTCTTTTGAGGGATACATATAACCCAGAGGACAGGATACCTAAATAAAATTTGAAGTAACTAAGAATTAGTCTCCTATTTCCACGGAATAGTAATAAACAGAGACAGATTGATTTTTTTAAAAAGCAAGGAAATTACCTTATGGGGACTCATTAGGAATTGTGACCTAATAATTAAACACAAAAAATAAAAATTGGCTTGTCTTTTTTAATAGAAAAAACTTTAGTTTTCTTTGTTTCCTTTTTTTCTAAAGGTGTAGCTAGTTTGAACCAGAGTGCACTGAGCCGTCCAATGCAAAGGAAACTGGTGACACTTGTAAACTGTCAACTGGTAGAGGAAGAAGGTCGTGTAAGAGCCATGCGAGCAGCCCGTTCCCTTGGAGAAAGAACTGTAACGGAACTGATACTACAGCACCAGAACCCTCAACAGTTGTCTGCCAACTTATGGGCTGCCGTCAGGGCTCGAGGATGCCAGTTTCTAGGGCCAGGTAAGACAGATCACTATCTTGCCCTTATTATTGCTTATCAAGGCTAGAGGATGCCAATTTCTAGAGGTAGGTGAGAACTTCCAGACTCAACCCATATTTATTTATACAGACAAAGCTTGAAATAATTAAAGGTAAACAAGCCAGTTTTTGTTGATGTGATCTATATGATAGACAATGCTATACTGTTTTAGAATAAACTTCTCATTTAACCCTCAATGCCCTTTGGGAGAGGTGACCCAGATCCAGTTTTACAAATTAGAAAATGGAGTTAGAGAGAGACCTAAGATTACACAGGTGGTAAGTAATGGGAAAGTAAACTTTTTTAAATGAAAAAATACCAAAAATTATTGATTGTTTTTAAAAGTTGGAAAACATAGAATTTTTTTTTAAAGAATCATCAGAGGATGATTTCTTTATGGTTACTACTGATTACATTTTGTTTAAAAAATCTTTACCTATTCCAAGGTTATGATGTACTTTCCTGTGTTATCTTCTGAAAGCTTTGGTTTTTTTTGAAGGAAAACTTTTTAATAAGTGACATTTGGACCGATGAATAGACATGTGGGAAAAGATAAAATTGGATGAATTCCTTATACTCTTCATAGGTATATAAATTCCAAATAGGTCAAAAGTACTTATGATTAAAACATAAAGTATACAAGTAATAAAAACAAACACAAGAGTGAATTTCTTTATAGCCTGTGAGTAATAAACACTTCTTGACTCCAAATCCAGAAGCAGTAGGGGAGAAGATTGATATTTGAATATGCATATATTTTTTAAATTACATCACGAAAGAAATCATAAGCAGAATTTTAAAAATGACAAACTTGGGAAAATATTCACATATAAAGCACTAATGAAACTAATATAGAAAGTGCTTGTAAAACCTCAAAAATGCCACCCACCCAATTGAAAAACTGACAAAAGATGTATACAGCAAATTCATAGGGAAAAGTAATATAAATGGCCCTCACATACATAAGAAGATACTGAATCTCATATTAAGAGAAGTATATATTAATAGCATACTGGAATACCATTTCTAATCTCTCAGATTGGCAGAACCCAAAAGTTTGACGATATACGAGGTCTGTCTAGAATGTATCCAGCCATGTAATATGAAAAATAGAGACATTTATTGAAGAAGATACAAAAAATATTGTACAGAGGACAATGATGCCTCAGTCCCCTTCAGAGTAGGCACCTAGTAACCTCACACAGTTCTCACAATTAACCTCAACTGCCCCGTCATATTTTCTTGAATCATTAGCAGTCTGAAATCTCTTCCCTTTCAAAGGTGATTTTAGTTTTAGAAAAAGCCTGAAGTCTCAGGGCGCCAAATCTGGGCTGTAGCAGGGCTGAGTCACCTGGGGATTTGTTATTCACCAAAAAGCTCTGCACGGCAGGTGATGAGTGGGTGCTTTGTTGTGATGAAGTTTCCATTCTCTAGTTGCCTGTAGCTGTGGCCTTCCGAGTCATCCAAACTATCCACGGAGGAATATTCAAGTTTAACATAAAATTTTATGCAGATTCATTGCTCTACTTGCTCAGTCATTTTGAATGCTACAACCACACAGTACACATGCTCACTCAGCAGTGTCTATTGCCACCACTGACTAGTACAGTGAAGTCGTCGTTGTTCAGGCATATGCACTCCAAACCACTCTCCCTGGCTGCCAGGTTACATTGATGTCCTACAAACCTTTCTCCTTGTATTAACAATGGCTGGAATTTTTCCAGACAGACCTCTGTCATCAGGGCTATGAGAAAATGGGTGCTTTCATCCATTAGTGGTGGGAATGCAAAGTGGTAAAAACTTTAGAGGAATTTGGCAATATCTAGCAATATGACCTATGCATTTACCTTTTGGCCTCAACAGTCCCATTTCTAGGAATTTATCCCAAAGATACAGCAAAAAAAATACAGGGTACGTAAAGTTATAAAGCACTATTTATAACAGCAAACATCTGAAGCCACCTGAATGTCTGTGAGTAAGAGAGTGGTTTAATAATCTGGTATATCTTTCTAATTGAGTTCTATGCCACTGTTGAAAGGAATGAAGAAAGTGTATATGTTCTCCTAGGGTGTGATCTCTGGATATACTGAGTGAAAAAATAAAAACAAAATACAGAATAATGTGCTTATTCTAATACCTTTTACAAAGAAAGGGAAAACTATACAATTATTATTTGTTTGTATTTTCCCAAAGAAACAATGGTAGAAAAAATTAAAAATAATAAACTCATGTAGAGGAGGAAGAAACCAGGAGAAAGCAGACAGAGATGGAAGCTAGACCTCACTGAATGTATCTTGTTTTGTACTTTGGACCCATATAAATGTTTTATGTAATTACAAAACAAATTTTAGTTATTAGTAAAAATACATTTTAAAAGTTTAAATAAAATGGGTAAAATCAATACCTAAAAAAATAAATTAAAAAGATAAAACATTGGGGATTTCCGGCCAAGATGGAAGCATAGGTAGACACACTGTGCCCCCTCACACAACCAAAAGAAGGACAACAATTTAAAAACAAAAAACAACCAGAACTGACAGAAAATGGAACTGTATGGAAGTCCAACAACCAAGATAAAGAAGAAACATTCATCCAGACTGGTAGGAGACAGGCAGCCAGGTGGAGAGGACTTGTGGCAAGAGGCCTGGGGTGGGCAAGGCAACGGCTGGTGGACCCAGCAAGGTGGTGGATTGTGGAGCTGAGCATGCCAGGTGGCAGCTGGCCAGCAAGGCGGTGGATTGCGGACTGGGCAGTCCCACATTCGGCACAGATAAACCGGGAGGAACAGCTGGGGAGCAGGACGGTCTATACAACCCAAGGCCTCAGAGCGGGGAAATAAAGCCTCAAGCCACTGATTGAAAACACCTGTGGGGGTAGACGCACCAGTGGGAGAAACTCCCAGCCTCACGGGAGAGTTCCTTGGAGAGATCTACAGGGTCCTAGAATGTACACAAGCCCACCCACATGGAAGTCAGCACCAGAAGGGCCTAGTTCGCTTGGGGGGGAGTGGCGGAAGGGACTGGAATCCTAGAGAGAGTGGAGCAAGCATCATTGTTCCTTCTCGGACCCTGCCCCCACATACAGCGTCACAACCCATTTGTGGGTTGACCTACCATGGTGAACACCTAAGGCTCCGCCCCTTACTGTGTAACAGGTGCATCAAGACAAAAAAAATGGCCCAAATGAAAGAACAGATCAAAGCTCCAGAAAAAATACAACTAAGTGATGAAGAGATAGCCAACCTATTGGATGCACAGTTCAAAACACTGGTAATTAGGATGCTCACAGAATTGGTTGAATTTGGTCGCAAATCAGATGAACAAATGAAGGCTTTGCTAAGTGAAATGCAGGAAAACACACAGGGAACCAACAGTGATGGTAAGAAAACTGGTACTCAAATCAATGGTGTGGACCAGAAGGAAGAAAGAAACAACCAAACAGAAAAGAAAGGAGAAACAAGGATTCAAAAAAATGAGGAGAGGCGTAGGAAACTTCAGGACATCTTTAAATGTTCCAACATCTGAATTATAGGGGTACCAAAAGGGGAAGAGGAAGAGCAACAAGTGGAAAACTTATTTGAACAAATAATAAAGGAGAACTTCCCCAATCTGGCAAAGGAAATAGACTTCCAGGAAGTCCAGGAAGCTCAGAGAATCCCAAAGAAGTTGGACCCAAGGAGGAACACACCAAGGCACATCATAATTACATTAGCCAAGATTAAAATGAAGGAGAGAATCCTAGAAGCAGCAAGGGAAAAGGAGATAGTTACCTACAAAGGAGTTTCCATTAGACTTTCAGCTGATTTCTCCGAAGAGACCTTACAGGCAAGAAGGGGCTGGAAAGAGGTATTCCAAGTCATGAAAGGCGAGGACCTCCATCCAAGATGACTGTATCCAGGAAAGCTTTCATTTAGAATAGAAGGGCAGATAAAGTGCTTCTCAGATAAGGTCAAGTTAAAGGAGTTCATCATCACCCAGCCCTTATAGGAAATGTTAAAGGGATGTATCTAAAAAAAGGAAGATCAATACTACGAACAGTAAAATGACAAACTCAGAACTATTAACAACTGAACCTCCCCCTCCCCCAAAAAAACCCCACTAAGCAAACAGCTGGAACAGGAGCAGTATCACAGAAATGGAGATCACATGGAGGGTTATCAGCAGGGGAGTGCAACAGGGAGAGAGTGGGGAAAAGGTACAGAGAATAAGTAGCATAAATGGTAGGTAGAAAATAGACGGGGGGGTGGGGTTAAGAACAGTGTAGGAAATATAGAAGCCAAAGAACTTCTCTATGTGACCCATGGACTTGAACTAAATGGGGGGAAAGTGGGTAGGAGGGGGTGTGAAGGATGGAGGGGAATAAAGGGGAGTAGGACAACTATAATAGCATAATTAATAAAATATATTTTTTTTAAAAGAAAACATCAATTGGTAACACATTCATCAGGAAGGAATTCTCTCAGTGACTTTAGAATACAGCATTTTGATTTTTATATTCCTGGTGAAATATGTAATAAATCCTAAATTGTATTCACTCATCACACTGTTGATAATTCCATTGATATTATGTTAATGCTATCAGAAAGCAAGATATTCAGTATTTTTAAAAACGTACAAATATGAATATAAGAATTTATGTAAAAAATTCTGTACTCTTATATTTGAATTGACAAAAATACAGACTAATTTATTTTTCTTTTACTAAAAATAACCTATTTCCTAGGTCTGTCCACTGAAAAAGCTTCGAAGCAATGAATAGTAGCCATAGCACCCAGATTGTGGCCTTTAATAAATACCATTTACCAATAAAAAGGAGGAGGGCTCTTTGGATAGGGTAGAAAAGTACAAGAAGAGCTGGGGAGGTCTTGTGCTAGAAAGCAAAAAAGCTATCAAAAACCACTGGAATCTTGTCAGAAGGACGTAGAAATTAATTTGAAGGGGCTCCAACTGGACATAAATGGGACAATTTGAACAGCAGAGTGAATGATGACTAAATGAATTGAAAAATAAAACATGAGGGGGACTCCCCCCAAAAAAAACTGAAATTATCTTCTGTGTGGTGGGCCCCTAGTAGTACAGGCTTTCTCCGCTAGGGGAGTATCCTAGGAACTCAACTATATTGGTGTACCAGCTGGTGGTGTTGTGAGAGGCTGCATTTGGCTTCAGTGCATTTTTTTTTTTTAAGACTTTTTCAGCGCATTTGCCCATTTCATGATGGGTGATTTACAGGTGCACACTTTGCTGAGTGTTCAGCAGTTTTTGACCTGAAATGGCATGACCCCCCATGCTGCATGCTCCCTGTTTACCTGATCTCACCCCGAGTGATCTTTGTTTCCCTGGATTAAAAAAAACCTTCAGAGGGAAACATTTTGCCAGTGTGGAGAAGTAAAACAAAAAATGGCAGAAGCACTAAAAGGAATCAAAATTGATGAGTTCAAAACCTTTTGAGCAGTGGAAAAAATGTCTCAATAGGTGGGAGTTGGCATCAAATGGAGAGTACTTTGAAGGTGACAGAAGTTTAAACATGTAAGAGTAAATACACAATTTTTTATATATGAATTCTGGCTTTTGGAGGTCTTCCCTCCTATATTAAAATCCTTGATTTTGTAATGATAGTGCAGAAAAAAACTAATTGGTTATCTTTGGCAGTTGCTTGGATCCTAACACATTATTCTAAAAAGTAGAAAAGGCATAGAAAAAATTAAGCATTTTTTTCTCTCCACAAGCTGTTTTCAAGGACATTTTCTCAGGATGTGAAGGGTAGATTCGTCTTTTAGCTAATAAATTTAGAAATTGTTAAAATTAAAAATCACAGATTTGCAATATCAAATGAGTTAATGGGTGTGGACAAGAATTGTTAGTCCTTGTCAAAACCATTAGATGAAAGGTTGCTGGGAAAACATATAATAGATGGATAAGCCCTGAACTTACTGATCAATCTTATTATTAAAAGGGAGACAACCTGGCTTTATATATTTCTTGATGAATGCATGGAATAACAAGCGTGCTTGAAAAAACAACGACATTCTGAATCTAATCAAGCCTTTAGTGTACATGAAACAGATAAACACATTTTAAAACACTACAAACCAAATCAAGAATGTAGGAAATTATTGAGAAAAATGATCATTTCTTCAACAAATAAACTGGATTTTCTTTTAAATGGAAGGGTGGAGAGTGGGGAGGACCTGGTATAGATCATTTTTTTAAGTTTGAGACATAGGGACTTTATTTGGATATTTAAAGAAACCAACTATAAGAATTTTTTGAAACAGTGGAAAATTCAACATGGACTAGATATTAGATAATATTAGGAAATATATTACCTTTTTTTAGACATGGAATGGTGTTATATGAAATTTGAAAAAATCCTTATGTGTCAAAAATACATACTTAATTATTTAAGGATGAAATGCTATGTCATCTGGGATTTACTTTAAAAACACTTCAGCCAAAGCAAACTAGAAGTGGGTAAGGAGAAAGATGAAATCTTACTGGTAACAGCTGTGTTATGGGTGTGTGTTAGCTGTACTTTTGTGTGGATTTAAAATTTTCCATAATACAAAATTAAATTGAAAAATGACTTTTAAAATCCACATTTAAATATAATTTAAGACTGCTACCTTTGGATATCTCCACATGTTTACTGTCTTAGCTAATAAGCTCTAGACTAGGTATCAAATATCCTTTGTTATACAACTCAACCATAGAAAGATAAACAGCCCAATTAAAAAATGGGCCAAGGGCTTGAATAGACATTTTACCAAAGAAGATAACACAGATAACCAAAAAACAAATGCAGAGATGCTCAGTGTCATTAGTTGTTAAGGAAATGCAAGTGAAAATCACAATGAGATAATACTTCATACTCGCTAGGTTCTCCATAACTTTATTTTTAAAATTTTTTAAAAGATGTTATTTACTTATTTTTAGAGGGGAAAGCAGGGAGAAAGAGGAGGAGAGAAACATCAGTGTGTGATTGCCTCCCATATGTCCCCTACTGGGGACCTGGCCTGTAACCCAGACATGTGCCCTGACTGGGAATTGAAATGTCAAACCTTTTGCTTCACAGGCCAGCATGAATTTTACCTGGCCAGTTTGTGCCCTGGTTAGGGCAGGAGGCAACCAACCGATATTTCTCCCATCAATGTTTCTCTCCCTCTATTTCTCCCTCCTTTTTTCTCTCTAAAAATAAATAACTAAAATATTTTTTTAAAAGTTCTTGATTCTAGTTACAATTTTGCTACTAACCAGTTTTTAACCATGGCCTAGTCATTTAACTTCTCTGAGCCTCATTTCCTCACTTGGAAAGAAAGGGGGTTGAGTTTTAATCTGAATTCTAGATGATCTCTCAGCTCTAAAGTTCCATTCTTTTAATTGAGAACCAATGTATTTTTAACTTTCAATTTTGAAATAATTTCAAATTTGCCGAAGAGTTGAAAGAATAATGCAGAAGTCCTGGCTGGGTGGCTCAGTTGGTTACAGCATTGTCCCCGTATGCAAAGGTTGCAGGTTCGCTCTCTGGTCAGTGTGAATGTATAAATAAGTAGAACAAGTTGATGTTTCTCTTTCTCTCTCTCTCCCCCCTACTCCCTTTCCTTCTCGCTCCAAAATCAGTAATTTCAAAAAACAATAATGCAGAGAATTCCTGTGTACTTTATATCCACATTCACTAGTTTTAATTTCCTGTATTTATTATATTCACTCTTTCTCTCTCTTTTTGAACCATTTGAGAATAGGTTGCATCTTTCATGCCCCTTTACCTGTTAAGGAAATCCTTAAGTGTATTTCCTGCAAACAAGGATACTGTTTTATATAAAAGCAGTGCATTCATCAATTTCAGAAAATTTAACGATACAATATTATGATCTACAGTTTATATTCCAGTTTGTCAGTTATTCCAAAGAATAACTTTTATTCCAATGTCTTTCATGGCATTTATTTTCTAAATATTGCCCTTGTTAGAAAATAACATAAATTAATACTTTCTTTAGATAAAGTATCCAGAGGCTAATATCGGTTTAAAATTATATACAAAATAGTTCTGACAGGCAAAGTAACAGTCTCATGCATTAAAAAAGTTACCATTTATCATAAGATACTGTGTATCCTTTGTATGCTATTTAATTATCAGAGTATGTCTGTTTTATAAAAGGACTTTTTCTTTCTTACTTTATCACTGTGCAGCACATCCACAATGTATACTCTATCCGCCTATTTGTCACTTAATAGCTGCCTTGGTAACTAAATAGACTAATGAAGTGTCTCATTGCTCATGTTCAGTTAACCGTTCTAGTAGACTGACATTAAGTCACAGTGCCTATGTCATTGATCTCACTTCGTCTCATCATGTAGGCGTTGTATCGCCTCATATCTTCACAAGAAGGATGAGTACAGTACAATAAGATATTTTTAGAAAGAGACCACATTCACAAAACTTTTATTACAGTATATTTTTATAATTGTTCTATCACACTTTTGATTGTTGTTAATCTCTTACCGTGACTAATTTATAAATTAAACTTTATCATAGATATGTATGTATGTACAGTGTTTTTTTAAGTATATGTGCTGCTGAAGCGAGCACCAGTGTGTTCTTTTTTTTAAATATATTTTATTGATTATGTTATTACAGTTGTCCCATTTCCCCCCTTTCATTCCCCTCCACCATGTACACCCCCTCCCACCCACATTTCCCCCCTTTTAGTTCATGTCCATGTGTCATAAGTTCTTTGGCTTCTACATTTCCCACACTATTCTTGCCCTCCCCCTATTTTCTCTCTACCATCTATGCTATTTATTCTCTGTACCTTTTTCCCTTCTTTCCTCCTCCCACTCCCCTGTTGCTAACCCTCTATGTGATCTCCATTTCTGTGTTTCTGCTCCTGTTCTGGTGTTTGCTTAGTTTGCTTTTGTTTTAGGTGTGGTTGTTAATAACTGTCAGTTTGCTGGCTTTTTACTGTTCATATTTTTTTTATCTTCTTAGATAAGTCCCTTTAACATTTCATGTAATAAGGGCTTGATGATGATGAACTCCTTTAACTTGACCTTATCTGAGAAGTGCTTTATCTTCCTTTCCATCCTAAATGAAAGCTTTGCTGGATAGAGCAATCTTGGATGTAGGTCCTTGACTTTCATGACTTGGAATACTTCTTTCCAGCCCCTTCTTGCCTGGAAGGTCTCAAGATATCAGCTGATAGTCTGATGGGAACTCTGTTGTAAGTAACTGTTCCCTTATCTCTAGCTGCTTCTAGAATTCTCTCCTTCATTTTAATCTTGGCTAATGTAATTCTGATGTGCCTTGGTGTGTTCCTCCTTGGGTCCAACTTCTTTGGGATTCTCTGAGCTTATTGGACTTCCTGGAAGTCTATTTCCTTTGCCAGATTGGGGAAGTTCTCCTTTATTATTTGTTCAAATAAATTTTCCACTTGTTGCTCTTTCTCTTCCCCTTCTGGTACCCTTATAATTCAGATGTTGGAACATTTAAAGATGTCCTGAAGGTTCCTAAGCCTCTCCTCATTTTTTTGAATTCTTGTTTCTTCCTTGTTTTCTGTTTGGTTGTTTCTTTCTTCCTTCTGGTCCACACCATTGATTTGAGTCCCAGTTTTCTTCCCATCACTGTTGGTTTCCTGTGCATTTTCCTACATTTCACCTAGCATAACCTTCATTTGTTCATCTGATTTGCGAACAAAATCAGCCAATTCTGTGAGCATCCTGATCACCAGTGCTCTGAACTATGCATCTGATAGGTTGGCTATCTCTTGGTCACTTAGATGAATTGGCTCTGGGGCATTGATCTCTTCTCCTGTTTGAGCCATTTTTGGGTTTTTTTTTTTTTTTTGCTTTTTTTTTTTTTTCTGGTCAGGGCTGTTATGTAGTGAAGGGGGGAGCCTTAGGTGTTCCCCAGGGTGGGGCAGCCCAGTTGCTGGGTTGTGACGCTGTATGTGGGGCCGGGGTCCGAGAAGGAACAACGATGCTTGCTCCGCTCTCTCTAGGATTCCAGCCCCTTCCACCGCTTCCCCCAAGCATATTGGGCCCTTCTGGTGCTGATTTCCATGTGGGTGGGCTTGTGTGTGTTCTAGGACCCTGTAGGTCTCTCCAGCGAACTCTCCTGTGAGGCTGGGAGTCTCTCCTGGCACCTCAACCCCCACAATTGTTTTCAATCGGTGTTTTTAGGTTTTATTTCCTGGTGCTGGCAAGGTCTGTCTTGCTTCCCGTTTTTGCCTGGTTTATCTGCTTGCAAATGTGGGACTGCTTGGTCAGCCAGCCGCCTGTGCGGCCTCACTGGGTCTGTCTGTTGGCACCTGGTGTCTGGGGTCCACTAACCACTGCATGTACTCCTGGGATCTGCCAGCCATTGCCTGCGCACCCGGGTTGCCAACCTCCACTTTTTCCTGTTGGGACTCCGCCCCTCTTACCAATCTGGATGAATGATTGTCGGACTTCTGTACAATTCAGTTTTCTATCAGTTCTGGTTGTTTTCTTGTTTCTAAATCTTTGTTGTCCTCAATTTTGGTTGTGCGAGAAGGCACAGTGTGTCCACCTACGCCTCCATCTTGGCTGAAAGTTTGTTTGTTTGGTTGGTTTTTTTTTTGGTCTGGTCATAGGTGTTACGTAGTGAGGGGTGGAGCCTTAGGTGTTCCCCAGGGTGGGGCAACCCAGTCACAGAGTTGTGACACTGTTTGTGGGGGTGGGGTCAGAGAGGGAACAATGGCACTTGCTCCGCTCTCTTGGATTTCAGTCCCCTTCCTGAGGCTGGGAATCTCCTGGTGCTGCAGCCCTGGGTTTCGCAGTCTGTCTTGCTGCCTGTTTTTCGTCTGGTTTATCTGCGCGTGTATGTGTGACCTTGGTCAGCTGCTTTGCGCGCCTCACTGGGTCTGCTCGTTGCCTTTCCCGTGCCCGGGGTCTGCTAACCACCGCCTGCGCACCTGGGGTGTGCCAACTGCTGCCTACATGTCGGACCACTAGCAACTGCTTTTTCCTGCCGCAGTCCCTCTCCGCCCCTCTCACCGGTCTGGGTGAATTGTTGTTTGACTTCCATACAATTCAATTTTCTATCTGTTCTGTTATTTTTTGTTCCTAAATTTTTGTTGTCCTTAATTTTGGTTGTGATAGGAGGCACAGTGTATTCACCTACGCCTCCATCTTGGCCTGCTGCATTCTTGAATAAAATTTTTTAAAGATTTTATTTATTTTTTATTTTTTATTTTTAGAGGAGAAGGGAGGGAGAGAGGGAGAGAAACATCAATATGTGGTTGCCTCTCTTGTGCCCCCTACTGGGGACCTGGCCTGCAACCCAGGCATGTGTCCTAGACTGGGAATCGAAGCTGCAGGTCAGCTGAATCCACTGAGCCACGCCAGCCAGGGTGTCCGTGAACAACATTTCATTCAGCATTGTTTCATTATAATGATGAGATGTCCTAGGAACATAGCTCTTGTTTGTATCAATTAACTTATGATAAAACTGGTTTTATCATAGGTTTTGCTTAAAGTTGCAAAACCTATTGACAGTGTTAAGTGAGGACCTACTATGTAGGAAAAACATACAATACAGTTGTATTATATTATATAATAATAAATAATAATACAAGAATAACCTTTGTGTTTCATGTATTCACAACTGTAAACCTGCTTTTACCCACCCTTCTATATAAGGTTCAGTACTATCCACAGTTTCTGACATCTACTGGGGGTCTTAGAATGTATCCTCTTCAGTTATGGGGGACTATATATATATATATATTTTTTTTTAAGTAAACTGTATTTGTGTATGTGATGTCTTTTTTGTGCTAATTAAATACAGACTGGAAAACGAACCACGGTAAACTAACACCAGAGAAATCTGTGACGGACAGGATCTGCAGTGTTTCTCATTTATCATCAACTCATGTTTCTTCTAGCTATGCAAGAAGAGGCCTTGAAACTGGTGTTGCTGGCATTAGAAGATGGATCTGCTCTCTCAAGGAAAGTTCTGGTACTTTTTGTTGTGCAAAGACTAGAACCAAGATTTCCTCAGGCATCAAAAACAAGTATTGGTCACGTTGTGCAATTACTGTATCGAGCTTCTTGTTTTAAGGTAAGTGGTGTGCAACCATCTAAATATTACATGCCTTTGTGTGAGACAGAGACTTCCTGAAACAGGTGTTAACCTGTGTAGAGGCTCCCGCAAATGCAGGACCCTTAAAGAGTCGAAAGGAAACTGTTTTTCTTCTGCATTGATTGCATCTATGATACTACCTATTGAGATGATAACAAATGATTGAAACCAAAGCTTATTTAGGTTATTTTGCTGGTTTTATAGCCCCAAGAGTAAAAATAGGACAGACAGAAAAAGTTTTGTTTTGTTATGTTTTATTTTGTTTTTGGTAGAGTATTTAGTTTGAGAAAACAATGAATGACTATGGAAATGTGTTCAAGTGAATTCACTTATCTCTGTTAATGAGGCTTAGTTACTATCTGCCTGATATTGTAGTACTTGATTTTGTGTCCTTAGGACTACACTGAAATGAATCTGTGGTTCCTCAAACATTATGGGTTTTAGCTAACTGGCCAAATTACAGAGACCATTTGTCTTCATGAATTGACTGACTAGGTTCTCATATTATGTATTACTGATTTAGTGGGGTTTTCCCCCCATAGGTATTATACTGATTTGTGGTTTAGATTGTACGTACACGTCTATAGCTACTAACAATATCTGATGTTTGGGATTAGTTTAGAAATTTATTTCAATTTTATGTTCTCATTTTATCCTCACTGCCCTGTAGTATAAAATGTTGAAGCAGTGTTTAGATGAATATAAGGATATCGTACTGACTTACGTGCCAAAAGTCCGTTGTGTCAGGTGGCATTTACTCTAACAAACTTGCCATTATCAAAGGTCTTTCTCCTGACTCTATAGGCTTTGAGACCTGAACTTGGTACATACAGTGGACTTTTTTCTCAGGCATAGCATTACCCTAAGGTCACGTACATATTGTCAGTTTTCTTACTTTGTAATGAGAAGTGCAACTCTTTTTCTCATTGTTATGGTTTGTTTTATTTATTTTTTGAGAAGTGCAACCTTAATTGACTTGAATTCTCATGTTGAAGATGATTTTCTTGTAAAAGAGTATCAAAACTTTGCTTGCCTTTAGTGTGAAATCAGGACAAGGGGAGTTAATGATTCTGTTCAATGTAGTGGTTCTCAACTGAAAGAACACGTGAGAACCACCTATGGAGATTTTGAGAAAACTCATTCTTGGGTCCCATCCCCAGATATTCTGATTTAGTGTGTCTAACGTAGCACTTGCGCATGTATATATACTTTAAATTAATGCGGTCTTTAGGCCAAGGGTTCTGATTCAATAGACCTGAAATTATAGTTTTCAAAATTTCATGGGTGATTTTGATGCATCTTAATAAAACTTTAATAGGACCAGGTTGTCTTAGACACCTATGTCCATCTTTCCTGTTCAGGTAGGTAGATGTGTACGCTGCCCAGAAGGCACCTTGGACGTTACTTACGTGGTGGTTAGAGCAGTGCCAACATCCTCTGATTCTTTGGGTTTCTTTTTTCTGCTTTTTAAAATGGTAATTCCTCCTTTTGTTTCCCCGGTGTGTGACTTCTCAGTTATACTCTGCACTTTCTTAAATTATTCCTAAGATCATGTTGATTAGAACTTTGGGTGCTCTAAACTTTATATATATATATATATATATATATATATATAGTGTTTATATATTCCTAAAGAGACTTGTGAACTGGTACTGCTAAGTTAACTGTCAGATGATAACTTGATTTGCCCATTTTTATATTTTTAGAGGCATATTACTGTTGTCTCATGTGCCAACAACAGCAATAGAAACAACCAGTGGAGTAGTCTGGGATATTTTCATTGTACCAATGAGAATATCATCATTTTCAGTATAAATGATTTGTCCAGTCTAAATTTCAGACCCTGGACTAATCCTTGGTATTCTGAACCCTCAATTTCAAATTTCACTGTAGCCATTAGCAAGTTTTAGTGATTCAGGAATAAGTGTGCATCATTTCTTGTGGAAATTATTTGGCCATGTACCTACCTCATTGCATAATGAAACAGTTTCACTAGGACATGTGAAACTCTGTAACTTTCTATTTTATCACTTAAGTGAAGTATAGATTAATGCTGTATAAATATCCTAATGATCATTTTTGTGGTGGCAGAAAATTTCTAAATCATCATGTGGTGGTGCTAATTGGCTGAGCTGATCATGACACTCCTTTGCTTAAATGTTCTCAGTGGCTTCCTGTTTTCCTCAGAATAAAACCCAGATTTATAACCATAGTATATAAGGCCCTCTATGATTCTTTGCCAGCCTACATGTCAGGCTTCAATTCTATGTGCTCAGCTCTTTCATGTTTCTGTTTTACCACTTGCTACTCTTTTTAGAATTCTATTCTATTTCTTACCCTTTTTTGCCCGGGGAACTCCTTTTCATTCTTTGATACTCAGTTTATGTAGCTTTCAGCTGGGGAAAGCCTTCTCTGATACCCCTTCTCTCCCTCACCAATCAGATTTAACTTCCTTTCCTTTATATTGCCACAGAACAGTGATTTTCAACCTTTTTCATCTCATGGCACACCTAAGTTAATTACTAAAATTCTGCAGCACACCAAAAAATATAGTTTTTGCCAGTCTGACAAAGAAGATAGGTATAACTCCGATTCATTTACACTGTTGTGTTGCCTGTTGTCATTTTTTAGTTTGACAGTCTAAGGGGAAAAGGTCAGTACCCCTGCCTGAACAGTCAGGTGTTGCATGTTTAGAAATTCTTGCAGCACACTGGGTGAAACCACTGCCGTAGAGCCTTATAATAATACCTATACCATAATTCGGTGTCTCTTCCCTGCCAGCTGCTGAGCTCATTGGAAGAAGGCAGGACTATGTATTAAGTGATATGTACTGCTTTGTTCCAAAAAGAATTTGTGGTAAGGACATTTTCTTCTTTGTGTCATCTTCGTGTGGTATCTGATATATAGTAGGTTCTCCTCACCCTGCACCCCCCAAAAAAAAATTTTATGGGGGAGGAAAGAGAACAGACCTGATGGGTGGTGTTTTTTTTTTCTCTCTGTTATTTAGGTTACCAAAAGGGATGAAGACTCTTCTCTGATGCAGCTAAAGGAGGAATTTCGGAGTTATGAGGCATTACGCAGAGAGCATGATGCCCAAATTGTTCATATCGCTATGGAAGCAGGACTCCGTATTTCACCTGAGCAGTGGTCCTCGCTTCTGTATGGTGACTTGGCACATAAATCACACATGCAATCTATTATTGATAAGGTTTGTGAAATTAGAGATGCTGATTTATATCATTGTTGTTACATTGGAGAGTACTGAAATCTTCTGAAGGGACTAAAGAGAGAAACAATTAGAGATTCATTCCTATGTTTTTAAACATCAGAATCCTATAAATTCTTTTTTTCTTTTTGTTCTTTTTTAACTTTCAAAATAAACTAAGGGAAGCAAATACAGGATATTAGCATAAAAGCAGCCTGAATTACAAAGTCAGTCTTTATTTCCCTTCTGACTCCAGAGAGTTAATTCACCTTATAAATAAATTTTCTCGGTGTCTAATGATGAATTTCATAGGGCAGATTCTGAGGTGAAAATCTGATTCACCATTGATACTCATTCTATGGAATCTGAAGACACTTGAAAACCTATTTAGTATGTTGACTGAATGAAAGCATTTGAATATAGATGCATCATATAAGAACCAGAGTAAAAATTATTCTGTCTTCTGTTTGTTAGCTGCAGTCTCCAGAATCATTTGCAAAGAGTGTCCAGGAATTGACAATTGTTTTGCAACGAACCGGTGACCCAGCTAACTTAAATAGACTGAGGCCTCATTTAGAGCTTCTTGCAAACATAGACCCCAACCCAGGTATGTAGGAAAATACCCAGTGGCTTGCTTAATACTTTTATAATAACAGAAGAGAATTTTTTTAACAGATCCCTCCTTCCCATCTCCTTGGTGGCTTATTTTAGATGCTGTTTCACCAACTTGGGAACAGCTAGAAAATGCAATGGTAGCTGTTAAAACAGTGGTTCATGGGCTTGTGGACTTCATACAGAATTACAGTAGAAAGGGCCATGAGACTCCTCAGGTAAGCACATTTATTGTACTTGTGCTGTTATCTCTAATAAAAGTTCATTCTTAACACTTAACAAGCTGTTTGGTTAGTGGACTCTAATGTTTGGTTATGTAACTGTACTGTCTTACAAGTTTTTATTTTCTCTTCTTTTGGGAGAAACTCAAGTTGTAGTGTACCTGATAAATAATTCATAGCACAGCAACAGTTTGGAGAGTATCTTGAGTATGAGTTCATTGCAGATGGCTTTGACCAAATATAGATTGTTGATTGTTTCCAAACGTTTTGTCTAATTATTTTCCGATGTGGAGAAATTGTCACTTTTTTCTTCATTGCTGTCATACAGTGATTTTCTATTTGTAAGTGTGTGGAATTTGAATTAAAATGTTTTCAGTGTACTTTAGAAGGAGTTATTTGAGGTGTAAAGCCTTTATTCTAATGATAATGTCTATTTTCTAAGTTACTATGAGCCAGTCCCTATGTTCAATATTTTACATGTATTATTTCTGATTCTTGCAGTCACCTGCAAGATAATTGCTGTTCCCAAGTTGAAGTTTAAAGAGGTTAAATGACATATCTAAAGTCATGGTGGTTGTAAGTGACAGAGTGGGGATCAAATCTCCTTCAAAGTGATCTTTCCAACTTCTTTTGGTATGCCCCTAGAAGACATTATGACATTCAAATATTAACTGAAAGATAAATGTTTCATCTTCATTAAGGTCACAAAAATAACAATGACAGTTTAGATTTTGATGCAAATCATAGCAGGTATTATGAGGTTTTTATTTTTTGCCTCATTTTTTGTGTGAACTTAACTCTAAGCCTAAAAGAGAGTTGTACCCTCAAGCTGACAAATAGGTATTTCTTAATTTTTCACTTTCAGGGAAATCATATTTGTATATCCCGGGGAAACTTAAGTAAACAAGCTAATGGCCTTTAATTCTTTTTTTTTTTTTTTTTGAAAGATTTTATTTATTTATTTTTAGAGATGGGGAAGGGAAGGAGAAAGAGGGAGAGAAATATCAGTGTGTGGTTGCCTCTACACACCCCCTACTGGGAACCCAGCCTGCAATCCAGGCATGTGCCCTGACTGGGAATTGAACCAGTGACTCTTTTGTTCACAGGCCAGTGCTCAATCCACTGAGCCACACCAGCCAGGGCTATAATGCTTTTTTAAATTGTTGGTTTGATTTTAGTATCATAATTTTACCACAGCAGTGAGTTGATGAGAAAATCTTTTGTTTTCATGTGCATTATGTTGCCTGACAAATAAATAGATATAACATTTGAACCAGTTTCAGATTATCCTCAGAAGGAATATCCGAAATGTTGACTCAGTGTTACGCCACATAACTCTTAACAGGAAATGATGGAATAGTAATTGTTTCAGTACAAGAATTACTTACCTAATGTGAAAAAGAATTAAAGGTGTGATCATGAAATTTTGAAGCCCCATGAGTTAATAACACCTGAAATCTTCACTTTTCCACATACTAATTTTCTTTTTGTAGCCCCAGCCAAACAGCAAATATAAAACTAGTATGTGCCGAGATTTAAGACAGCAAGGAGGGTGTCCACGAGGAACAAATTGTACTTTTGCCCATTCTCAGGAAGAGCTTGAAAAGTAAGTTATGAGAATTCTCTTTGATAAGGGTTTATTTTTTGGTCATTATGAAAGTTAGATACAATCTTACAGTTTGTGATGAGTTTCCAAGATGCAATTAAGTACCTTGTTGCTTCTGGGAGCAAGATTAACATAATGACATATTTTATTCAAGGTTCATATTTTAGATCAATGTGTAGCTGAAATACATGTTTCTGCTAAGCACCTTTGTAGAATGAAAGTACTCCTGTGTGCAATGTTAATTTGCTCAGGTTCAATTGAGGACTAACAACTAAGGCCCAGGTAAAATGGTAAATCAATTGCATTTTATTTTTGTGACTTTTAGTCTTTTAAAAAAAATTTTAAGCGTGTGTGAGGGGAATTATAGATGATTTCAACATTGTTTTTTTAATCCTTACCAGAGGACATGCTTATTGATTTTAGAGAAGGGGGAAGGGAGGGAGAAGGAAATATCTCTTTGTTGCCTCTCACACACACGCACCCCCTGGGACCGAACCTGCAACCCGGGCACGTGCCCTGACTGAGAATCTAACCTGTGACCTTTCAGTTTATGGGATGATGCTGCAACAATTGAGCCACGCCAGCCAGGGCTGACTTTTGGCCATCTTCTTTTCTTTTTCTCTTCTCCTATGGGTAATTCCTTTTTCTGTGTCCATTTATCCCAAACATAAAAGTAAATGGATATAAGCTATATTATGTATTGTCTAAGTTTTTGTTGTTTTTAACCAAAACATTCATCACTGAGATTTCACCAAAGAATTGATCCCAACCTTTCTACTGAATAACTGGTTTGTGTATCAGCTCTTAATGGGCATCTCCCTCTTGTTTTTAGACACTTTAAACTCAATTTGAGCTCATTTTCTGCTTTTATACATCCTCCTCTTATACCTTCCATTCTGCTCTCCCCAGTATACCTAGTCCAGCTGGCTAATATATGTTGTTTATACGAATTAACTTTGTCAACTTTCTTTCACCTGCTTGTCTTAGTCACTAAGTTCTATCAGTTCAGCTTCCCATATATTTCTCAACTCTTCCTTCGTCTTTCCATTCTTATAGTCCAGGCTGTCATCCCCTTTTCTTGGTCCACATTTGCTGCCTAACTGGTCATCTTACACTGCTGTTCTCCACTCCCAGTCCCATTATTTCCCACAAAATAGAGAAGACTTTGCTGTGAGGCCAGTTGTAGGCAATGAAAAACATACATGTTTTATCATTACCCTGTGGATAAAGATACAAAATCTAGATTGTAGCCTTAAGACCCAGCTTCTCTAGTCTATACCTACCTTTCTGATACCATCTCATAAACTAATCTCTTTATGTAAAAGTGATTTTTAGTTTTTTAAATTTTTTAAAATTATATAATACTTGAACAATTTGATAACAACAGAGAATTTTCTCTCCTCTTGCATGCCTGTCTCTTCATGCTACATTTCCAACTAAATTTTGTATGGCTTATTTCATCTTTACAGAGTGTACTTTATATTCCAGTTAGACAAAATATTCAAAAGGATCTCTTCCCAGTCCCTCAAAAGGCTTCTTTGAATACATGTATACTTTGCCTGCTATATTAATTATGTGCCTACTTGCATGTGCATGCTCATGTGTATATGTGTGTGCACATACATAGGTAAATGATATATGTACTTTTATGTGGCATCTATTACAGCAGAGTTTGATATAGACTGTGTGTAATAATTTAGCTAGAGAAACTTTATCAAAGCTGTTTCCTCCTTTTTAAATCTTTTCCCATAGACTTTTTTTTAGGTAAGATTCAGTGAAGTATTCACCGATGTTTTGATTGTTTTTAAAACAGGTATCGATTAAGGAACAAAAAGATCAATGCAACTGTAAGAACATTTCCTCTTCTAAATAAAGTTGGTGTAAACAACACTGTCACAACCACAGCCGGAAATGTCATTTCTGTCATAGGAAGTACTGAAACAACGGGGAAAATTGGTCCAAGTACAAATGGAATTTCCAATGCAGAAAACAGTGTTGCCCAGCTAATCCCACGTAATGCTGACAGTGCATTAAGATCTTTGGAGACTGTGAAGAAAGTGGGGAAGGTTGGCACTAATGGTCAGAATGCTGCTGGGCCTTCTTCAGAGTCTGGAACTGAAAAGTAAGTACTAGGTACAAATGCTCAGTATGAGTTACTTAGACTTTTTAGAAAGGCCCCAGTATTTTATTTTTCTGAGGAAAAGGAGTTTATAGAATTTTTATGCAGAATGTTTCATGTAGAAAAAGCACTAAATATAAAAAATTTTGAGTAGTTCTAGTCCTGGCTCTGAATTTGAATGGCTTTGTGACTGTAGAAAGTTACTTAAGCTTGGTTTTGTTTCCCTCAGCTGTAAACTGAAGGGGTTGGACCAGAATTGGCTTTTTCACTCCTTCTTTCCTTGAAATTTAGGATTAAGTCCATAGAGGTGCCCAAAAGGAATGAAGTAGAAATCCAAGAAGGTGATAAGCTTGAGCCTCCAGCCCCTGCTTTTCATTTGTTTGTTTGTTTTTAGAGAGAGGGCAAGGGAGAGAGAAAAAGAGGGAGGGAAATGCTGATGTGAGATAGAAACATCAGTCAGTTGCCTCTAGCCCACAACCCAGGCATATGCCCTGACTGAGAGTCAAACTGGCACCCTTTTGGTTTGCAGGCCAGCGCTCCTTCTACTGAGCCACACCAGCCAGCGCACCAGCCCCTGTCTTAATCAGAACAGTTTTACCGGGTTGGCCAAAAAGTTCATTTGGTTTTTTCCATAAGATGACTGTAGTGGCACTTAGTTGTCTTTCACTTCATTCAAAACAATTTTGTTAGATTGTATTGTGACAGCTGTCATATCAGTGTGCATTAAAAATAAACTTACCAAAATTGGTGCATTTTGGTGTAACCATTTAAAATTGAAAATTTAAAAAGAAAATACACAACAATTTTCCCATATTATACTTTATTTCAAGAAAGGTGAATACACAACTGAGAAGCTATAAAGATTTGTGTAACGTATGGAGTAGGTGCTGTGACTGATTGAACATGTTAAAAGTGGTTTGCAAAGTTTCATGCTAGAGATTTCTTGCTGGATGATGTTCCACGGTTGGGTAGACCAGTTGAATTTGATAGCAATCAAATTGAGATATTAATTGATAATAATCTACATTATATATTTAAACTGTTTTCCTTAGTTTACTCATCCATAAAATTATAGTATAATGATAGTGCCTATTATTATCATGAGGGTTAAGTGACTTAACATTGCAATGTGCTTTGAGTAGCACCTGCCACATAGCACTCACTAAATATCAGCTATTATTGTTACCTTCATGATTGTTGGATTTCAGCAGAAGATTGGATTTGGCAAAGGGGTTGTAGTGCTTTAAGAAAAAGTTTTAAAACTTTCAGATCTGAAAAGTTACTTTCACCTCTAAAATCTCATACTTTGGTATTCTTTTATCTTAAAATCTGGATTGAAGCATGTTCAGATTTTGTCACTCATAAATAGTATGTATCTATTATATGCCTTTTAGGAAAAAAGGCACACAGTAAACTGCTGGTGATTTCATATAATAAATGATGGACAGGTGAGCATTTGTATTTTTTATTTCATCAGTTAGCTTGTGATAGGAGAATTTGTTTATTAAAGGATGCTTACAGTCTTCCTTGGGGGAGATTTAGAAATAGTGTATCAGAGAACATTGTCTAGTTAGCAAATGCTACTTGCACACTCATTCTGAACCCTGTTCTTGGCACTCTTGAAGATACATGAGATGTATAAGATGTCTCTGTCTTGTAGAAACTTAGATGATACAGTTCTGGAGACAGTGTTTACATAAATGAAGAAATACTGGAGCTAGATACAAAAGGCCACATAGTGTATAATGCCATTTATGTGAATGTGCAGAACAGGCAAATCCATATAGACAGAAAGTAGATCTGTTGTTTCTAGGCCTAGGGCTTGGGGGAGAAGGGGATAGAGAGTGAATGCTAATGAGGACAGGTTTTTCTAGGTGGTGATGAAAATGTTTCAAAATTAGATAGTGGTGATGGTTGCACCTTGTGAATATACCAAAAATCACTTAAGTGTATCGCTTAAAGTGTAATCACTTTAAATGTATACCTTAGAGGGGTACATTATATCTCATTTTAAAGATAATGGACCAGGGGAAAAGCTTTTTCAAATAAATTACTATAAATAAATAAATCATTTCTTTATTTAATCAAGAATTATGGATCTTCTACTATGTGCTAAACATCAGGCCAACTGGTGTAGTAATGAAAATGAACTAGACATACTCTCTGTCTCTAAAGGTCTTCTAGTGTAGTTCAGGAGACAGTTGTAAACATACATATGATATATTCTGAAAGGCACTGCAATTGAGTTGTGTTCCAGGTGTGTTCTTGGAACATTAAAAAAAGAATGGTTACTGTGAAAGGATTCTCAGAGGTTAAGGAGACGTGCTAGTTCCAAAAGTATGAACTGTTAGGAAGGAAGGACTTCATCAGTAGAGGAAGGACACAGGCAAAAGCATGTAGGCGTGAGAGGGGCTGCTGCAAAGGAAAGCCTGCGAGGTCACCTATAGCTGTAGTGATCCAGCTGTCGGACTGAAAGTTGACTTTTTCCTTAAGTCTGACTTTTTGGGAGAGTTTGCATGATTTCATGAGACTATGAACCTTGTCATGGATTTTATTGCCTTTTTCCTGATAACCTCTAAGGGTTTGTCATCTCAAAGTAGTACTTATCTATATTCACAGTACATAACATTTTTGCATGGAAAGACCACATAGTATAGCCTAGAATGTGCTCAATAATTGCTCAATAAATATTGCTATAAGGAAGTCCTAATGATTTCCTTTTGTTGCCTTTATTTAACTTCAAAGAGTAAGTACAGCTCTAAAATACACTGGCAATTTGGTACTCGTTAATTCGTTCTGGAACTTGTGACAAGTGCTGAAACTGACCTGACGAGTACCGGACGATGAAGCATTTTCTCTTGTGCGGTGGCGTCGTGACTCATACAAGTTCTGGCAGGTGCAGCGAGTCCCAAGCAAGCACCAAGTGCTAGAACAATTGTTTTTTTTTTGTCTAAATGTGACAAGTACAGGGTTTGAGGAGTTCTGAAGCCAACAAGTACTGAGATAAGATGGTATCTTTAAACTCCAAGCCAATACGTTTCTACATAGTATTATTACACAGTTTTTTATTTTCTACATTTTAATACACAGTTACACATAGAGGTAAACATCCGCTAGACCAATCTGCTGTAGTAGACTTAAAGGCAGCCCATTCTTATTGTTGTTTATACTCCAGCTTTAAAAGGGCTTCTCTAGTTTGAAAAACCCCTCTAATCTAGTTGAGATACACATATTGAGTTCCTCATCATTAACAAGATCATTTCCTTGAGTCAAAACATGTCTAAGCTCTGCTAAAGTTTGGCTTCTTTTTTTATTATTTAAAAGAAATTTTCAGTTACAGTAGACATATAATACTATATTAGTTTCATGTGTACAACATAGTGATTAGACATTTATGTAACTTAAGTGATCACTGGGTACATCTGTCCATTGGACACCATTCAGTACTGCGATATCATTGGCTGCCAGTGACTATTCCGTAACGACCAACTGGTACTTCTTACACCCTTACCCCTTTTCACCCATCCCCCCAACTCCCCCTCCCATCTGGCAACCATCAAAATGTTCTCTTTATCTCGATGAGTTTGTTTCTGTTTTGTTTGTTCATTTATGTACTAATATTTTTAGATTCTACACACAAGTGATGCCTGACTTATTTCATTTAGCGTAATACCCTCTGGGTCTCCTCATGTTGCTGTCAATAGCAAGGTTTCATTATTTTTTATGACTGTTATTCCATTGTATATACGTACCACTTCTTTTTTATTATTATTTGTTTGTTTGTTTGTTTGTTTATTTATTTTTAGAGAGAGGAGAAAGGAAGGAGAAAAAGGGAGAGAAACATCCATTGCCTGCCTCTCACATGCCCCTAACTGGGGACTTGGCCTCAACCCAGGCATGTGCCCTGGCTGGGAATTGCACCAGTGATCTTTTGGTCCACAGGCCAGCACTCAATCCATTGAGGCACACCAGCCAGGGATATGTGTACCACTTTATCCATTCATCTATTGATATGCACTTAGGCTGCTTCCATATTTTGGCTATTATAAACAATGCTGCAACAAACATATGGGTGCATATGGGTGTCTTTTCCAATTAGTTTTTAGGTTCTTTTGGATAAATACCCAGAGTGGAATTGCTGGGTCCTTCTTTGTCTCTTGTTATAGACTTCGTTTTGAAGTCTGTATTTTGTCTGGTATAAGTATTGCTACCCTAGTTTTTGTTTGTTTGCTTGCTTTCATTTAATGAAATGTCTTTCTCCATCCTTTACTTTCAGTTTGTGTGTGTTTTTCCATCTGCAGTGAGTCCCTTGTAGGCAGCAAGTGTAAGGGTCTTGTTCTCTTATACATCCAGCCACCCTATACCTTTTGGTTGGAGGATTTAATCCATTTACATTTAAAGTAATTGGTGATAGATAGTAAAGTTATTGCCACTTTGTTATTCATATTTTTTATCTTATTTTCTTAAGGTTCTTTAATATTTCTTGTAATATTGGTTTGGTGGAGAGGAACTCTTTTAACTTTGTCTTGTCTGGGAAAGTTTGACCTTTTTCTTTAAATTTTTATTCATTGATCTGAGAGAGAAGAAGGCGGAGAGGGAGAGAGAAAGAAACACTGATTCCTTGTTCCATTTATTTATGCATTCATTTGGTTGATTTTTGTATATGCAATCGAACCTGCAACCTTGGTATATCAGGATTATACTGTAACCAACTGAGCTGCCCAGCCAATGCCAAAAGTTTAACAACTTAAAAGCCATGTTGAGATTCTGTGGGGCTGATTGCTTGGTGACTGAACAAAGCAAATCCTTCATATTTAAAATAAATAAATAAATAATTTGTGTATTTTCCATTAGTTTAATGAATAACCATTCATTGGCATTTTGTTTATCCAACGGATACTTACTCTGTGGTAGGAGCTATTTCATTTGTCCAACAAATATTTTCTTAGTGCCTTCTCTGTGCCAGGAACTCTTTTAGGTTCTGGGATGTAGCAGTTAACAAAATGGACAAAAAGGCTATTTCTCACGGTGCTTATATTTCAGCTAATCTAACTCTTATTAGAACAACCCTTCCTTAACATGTCTGTCCTCTTTGTCCCAAAGAATAATACTGGTAGACCACACTGTTTCTGTTGAGAATTTATTGAAAAGGAATTTTTTTAAATTTCCAATAGGAAAAATTTTTGTTCAAAGAATAAGTAGAAAAAGGACTGATGGGTCACATTAATGCGTGGGATTTGTTTGAGTTTCTTTTTGCTCTCATCAGAGATCTGTTGTTGTGGTGCTGTGAATTAGCAATGTAAGGTACAATGAAATTCATTGCTTTATTTGTTACTATGGAGATAACCTAAAATATCTTTCTGTTAGTTTGTTTCACTATGTAATTTTATGAAAATTCCTACTGAAGAAGACTTAGGAGTCATACACAGTGATTTATCATTTGCTTTTTCTTAAATTTTCTTTCTAGTAAAATTGGTTCTCCACCCAAGACTCCTGTAAGTAATGTAGCAGCTACCTCAGCTGGGCCCTCTAATGTTGGAACAGAACTGAATTCTGTGCCTCCAAAATCCAGCCCATTTATAACTAGAGTACCAGTATATCCTCAGCATTCTGAAAACATTCAGTATTTTCCAGATCCAAGGACTCAAATATCCTTTGAAGTCCCACAGTACCCACAAACAGGTAAGTCATTTTAGATAATTCTAAGGATGAAAACTGTAACATACAGAAACTGCCCTAAGAATGTATAATTCTACAAACAAATAGCTTTAAAGTCCTCATTTTCTGAATCAAATATAGGGTCCATGGATGAGTTTCAGGGAGTTCTGTAAATCCCCTGAAATGATATGCAAAATGTTTGGTTTATATACTTAGGTGTAATTTTGGAAAGACAGCACACAACTTACATAAATTTTGAAAGAGGCTTTAACCTCAGCTTCCAACAAGGTCAGGAATCAGTGATGTAACTGTAATTACTTAATTCAAAACCTGTGGCAATAGATGACCTAGAAGGAACTTCACTAACCATCTGTTAATAGCTCTGTCATGTGTTTTTCGAGAGCAATTTAACAAAGTAATAAATGTTAATGGTTTTCACATAGTGCTGTCTTGAAAGGATAGAGTAACTATAGAAACTATATATAGTTTCTTTCAAAGGCAGGGGTAACTTAAGTAATGTTAAAACTCATTTTATTTTCCCACATTGAAGACTACTTTAGACTTTAAATTATTATAAGATGTTTGATTTTACTAAGATTGTATTAAATATTCCTCTTTCTAATTTTCAAGGATACTACCCACCACCTCCAACAGTACCAGCTGGTGTGACTCCCTGTGTTCCTCGCTTTGTGAGGTCCAATAATGTTCCAGAGTCTGCCCTCCCACCTGCTTCTATGCCATATGCCGATCATTACAGTACATTTTCCCCTCGAGATCGAATGAATACTCCTTATCAGCCTCCTCCTCCACAGCCATATGGACCAGTTCCTCCAGTACCTTCTGGAATGTATGCTCCTGTGTACGACAGCAGGCGCATCTGGCGTCCACCTATGTACCAACGAGATGACATTATTAGAAGCAATTCTTTACCTCCAATGGATGTGATGCACTCGTCTGTCTATCAGACGTCTTTACGAGAAAGATACAACTCTTTAGATGGGTATTATTCAGTGGCTTGTCAGCAGCCAAGTGAACCAAGGACAACTGTGCCTCTGCCAAGGGTAAGTGATGATGGAAATAGGAATGCTGTAGTGTGATGGTTAAGAACCCAATGTCTGATGTCAGACCACCCAGGTATATGAGGTCTGTCCAGAAGGTATCCAGCCATGTAATAATGAAAAATAGACATTTATTGAAGAAGATACAAGAAATATTGTACATAGGACAATGGTGCCTCAGTCCCCTTCAAAGTAGGCACATTGGGACCTCACATAGTTCTCCCAATCTCCATCAGCTTCCACATTGTATTTTCCTGAATCTCATCAATAGTCTGAAATCTTTTCTCTTTCAAAGGTAGTTTTAGTTTTAGGAACAGCCAGAAGTCACAGGGTGCCAAATCTGGGCTGTAGGGGAGCTGAAGTCACCTGGGTGATTTGATGTTTTGCACAAAAAACTCTGCACAAGATGTGATGTGTGCGTGGGCACATTGTTGTGATGAATCTGCCAACCACCATTTGCCCATAGCTGCAGTCTCCTGAAACATCCAAATAGTTTCCATGGAGGAATGTTCAAGCTTAATACAAACTGTGATGCAGATTCATCGCTGTACTTGCTGTCATTTTGAATGCGACAGCAACACACTGCAAATGCTCACTCAATGGCATCTGCTAACCCCACTGACTAGTACAGTGAAGTCCTCATTGTTCGCACATGCATATTCCGGTCCACTTTCCTTGGCTGCCAGGTTATGTCGATGTCATACAAATAGTTCTCATTATATTAACAATGGCTGGACTTTTTCCAGACAGACCTGGTATATCCTGGCTCCTCTACTTACTAACTGTGTGATTTATGGAAGTTACTTCTCTCTGTCAGTTTTTTCATCTGTTTGATGGAGATAAGAGTAGTACTTACCTCATGAGGCTGTTGTCAGGGTTAAATCAGAAAAAACAAAGCTCTTAGAACTGGACCTGCTACATTATTAATGCTCAATAAATGTTGTTTGGATAGGAAATTGATGGGAAGGTAAAAAGGAATCATCAAAGTACAGGAACAGAATCTATTTTCAATATCCTGGCATTCACACAAATAACTTTCCAAAACCCTAAAAGTGAGTGCTCATATTTTACTTTTAACATAACTTGACTCTTTCATTTAAGTGTGTGGAGAATAGGCTCAGATGACTTCCCTATTGTAATTCTTTTTTAGTCTGCAAAATATAATAAATTGTTTACATTATTTCCATAGAACTGCTCCCTACGTGATTAAGATTGTTTCTTTTATCGCCCCGTAGGAACCCTGTGGTCATTTGAAGACCAGTTGCGAGGAACAAATGAGAAGAAAACCAGAACAGTGGGCACAGTACCACACTCAGAAAGCACCTCTTGTCTCTTCAACTCTTCCTGTGGCGACACAGTCTTCAACACCGCCTTCTCCTCTGTTCAGTGTAGACTTCCGCACTGACGTAAGAAAGGTTTTGGTCACTTGATGTTTCAGGGATAGGTCAAACAGCAGACTTCAGAGCACTCGACCCTGCCAGGGCTAGCTATATTGGATATTTTGCAGTGGCTTGGTGTGCAGCTGAATTTAGTTCAGTAAAGTTGAGTATGTAAGGACTAGGGCTAGATATTATGGGTCTCTGAAGACCATCGAGGCACAGTCCTTTTTTAACCAAAAATTCAAAATCTTTTCAGCAGTATAGCTTTCATTATTTTTATGTTTTTTGTTAATAATAAGATTTGTATCTGCCATGTATTGAGCACCTACTTGTGCCAGGCACTGTACTAAACATTTACATAATGTTATTTAATTCTCACAAAAACTTTAGGGGGTAGGTGTTCCCCACATTTTGTAGGTTAGGATCCTGCTCAAAGAAATTAAGTAATTTGCCCAACTAATAAGTTCTGCCTGTAAGTAACTGAAATTTGAATCTTGGTCTGAGGTATTTCTTCCCTACTTGACAAAAGGTGTGGAAGTGCCTACTGTAGTATTCCTGTTGTTTTAAAGTGCTGCAAATCATTGTTCTGGTCATCACAAAACAAGTTTCAGTGCTAGAACCATTGCAGTACCCTGGTGTTTTCAATACTATTATATTTGGAGCACACCATTAATTTTGTTTTGAATTCCTCTGGTTAATTCTCCATCCCTAGAGGTTCTAATATAAAAAAATTTTTAATCCCTTCATTATGAATACTTTTAAACAAAAATAGAATAATATAGTAAACCTCCATGTCCCCTTGCCTGGCTTCCACAATTACCAACTCAGTAAACCTTATTTCATTTGTATCCCTTCTTCCTACTGGATTATTTTGAGGTAATTCTAGACATCAAACATTTTCATGCATGAATATTTCAGTAAACCATTGAATTTTTAAACTAGATCCAAATTTGTCTCATCAGACTTAGATTTCTTCAGACCAGGTGAACATCTTGACAACAGAGTGATAGGTTTGCCACTTAACAGAAAACCGTATTTATATGTTTTATGCTATGCTTTAGGAAGTAAGAATTTCCCTGAGACTCAAATCTGCAATTAGTTAGTAATGTGACTTGGGACCAAGTAATTAAACCTTTCTGGCCTGGAGTGTTCTTAGCTATTTAATTAATAAACTAGATTTAGTGATTCTTACCACTTTATTATTCTCGTTTTACAATCATTCTTGGTGTCTCTTTAAAATTTATCCAGTTTTCCTTCTAGTTCCAGAGCCGCCTTTGATTTCTTTTTCTTCTTTATTTAATGCTGTATGGTTTATTAGTTATGTTTCCTTGTGCACACCGTTATTCTTTTCTCAAAACTATAAACTACTTTAGGACATGGACTGTAATGTATGTGTGTCCATGTCTGCCTGTTTCCCTTTTGTCTTTAAATTCATTTTATGAAGCACCTCATATCAATTTACAGACATACTATAAATTATTTGTTGATTGGTTATAAGAGTATCAGTCTGGGATTCCTTATGAGCACTTAAATATCAAAGTAAGAAGGCATTCTATTTCTATTAATAAATAATATAAATATAAATAGTAAAAATACTATTATTTATGACAGTTTTTTATATTAGTTACTGAAGGTTTCATTGTTCACTGTGTTCTATAGTAGTTACTTAATATTAGTTACAAGTTTGTAAATTTAAGTTTCTTACTAATTGGCTGTGCCTTTTCCTTTTTCTAAATCAGCTCTCGGAGAGTGTGAGTGGGACAAAGTTTGAAGAAGATCATCTTTCCCATTATTCTCCCTGGTCTTGTGGCACCATAGGCTCCTGTATAAATGTCATCGATTCAGAGCCCAGAGATGTGATTGCTAATTCAAATGCTGTGTTAATGGTATGATTCAGGGGCCTGGGAGGATATTTTGCATGTTGACTCAGATTTTAGAATGAATGAACACTTTCATCTTCATTCTTGCTATATAACTCATCTGTAAGCAGCAGAGTTATATTTAGGTAAGTCTGAACTAAATAGAATTTAATGTTTAAATTATTTGAGCCCAGTTTGGTGGTTTAAAATAGATGTTAGATTATCATTAAGATCTACAACTAGTGTTAAATTTACCAGAAAGCTTAATTACATGTCTTTTGAAAGCACATGCTTATGGTACTAGCTGAAGTAATTGCCAACAGTCCTTTTACTGATTTTCTTTGGTTTATGCAGGACCTAGACAGTGGGGATGTTAAGAGAAGAGTACATTTATTTGAAACTCAGAGAAGGACAAAAGAAGAAGACCCAATAATTCCTTTTAGTGATGGACCTATCATCTCAAAATGGGGTGCAATTTCCAGATCTTCCCGTACAGGTTACCATACCACGGATCCTGTCCAGGCCACTGCTTCCCAAGGAAGTGCGACTAAGCCCATCAGCGTATCAGGTAATCCGCTGACTGACGCCTCATCTGATATGTTCTGACGCTGTGCGAAGGGCTCATGTTGTGAGGTACAGAGCACCTCCCTCTGTTTAACCACCACAGTGAACGCCGGATTAAATGGGTTAGCCAGGGGAACATGGCAAGGTGGAAAGAATATGGGTCTTTTTTGAAAAGTATCCGTTTATGTCTGTATCCTGATTTTTCACATTTCTAATCACTGTTTCTTTCTACATTTCTATAGATTATGTCCCTTATGTCAGTGCTGTTGATTCAAGGTGGAGTTCTTATGGTAATGAGTCCACATCATCAGCACACTATATCGAACGGTAAGGTTACTCATACTTCTTTAGGATTGTCTGTTCTCAGACTTTTACGTATCCTTAGAGTACAGATTCTATACCCAATTGTTCATAAAGTGTGCTTTGCTAGTTTTAGCTATGTAACCAGTTTCTGAAGTTTTACATTTTGAATGATGACTGAAACTTTCAGGGTTCATCTGTTACATAAAGCATATATAGTATATAGCCATTACTGCTTTAGTTGCTTTGCTTATTTTACTTTTATTACAATAAACATGTTTCTCTTTAAAGGGACAGATTCATTGTTACTGATTTATCTTGTCATAGAAAGCATTCCAGTACTGGAGACCTTTTAAGCATTGAACTTCAGCAGGTAGGTTCTGTGACACTCAGCTTCGACTTAAAAAAAAAAAAAAAACCAACAGAATGGTGGTTGGAAGTCAACTTTCCTTTTTTTTTTCCTTGTAGGCCAAGAGTAACTCGTTGCTGCTTCAGCGGGAGGCCAATGCTCTAGCCATGCAACAGAAGTGGAGTTCCCTGGATGAAGGCCGCCACCTTACCTTAAACCTTCTGAGCAAGGAGATTGAATTGAGAAATGGAGAGGTAAAGAAACAGAACCTGTCAGCTTCATGCTGAAAGTATTTGCTGTTTGCTGCTGCTGCATGTAGATTTATGCCATTAGTGCATCTTAGTGTACCTTTTTCTGATAGATGCTTGCTTTTAAAATTTAATAACAGCAATAAAATCATGGTCCCAGATTTCTTAAATACTTTAGATCAATCATTGGGATCCCCACTTTAATTTAAAAGGGAAGCCCCAGCCTCCACAGGTATAAAAATCAGTATTTTTTTTAAATTACAGAGTGATTATACAGAAGATGCAACCGATACTAAGCCTGATAGGGATATTGAGTTAGAGCTTTCAGCACTTGATACTGATGAACCAGATGGACAGAGTGAACAAATTGAAGTAAGTACCACAGTTAGATATTTAGGAAGCTTTATTCCATTGGCAACTAAAGTCAGATACTTTCACACTGAAGGATAAACATTTTATTTTCTTAGGAGATCCTGGACATACAGCTCGGTATCAGTTCTCAGAGTGATCAGCTGCTGAATGGAACAGCAGTGGAGAATGGGCATCCAGTGCAGCAGCAGCAAAAGGAGCCGCTGGAGCAGAAGAGACAGAGTTTAGGTGAAGACCATGTGATTCTGTGAGTGTTAGACAGAAGATTCATGACAGTGAATACTTGGAACGAAGCAGATGCAGTGTGAAATTCATTTTTGGCTCTTTTTTATCTTACGAGGTGAAGAACTTACGCTGTGGGCAGTGATTGGGTCTGTCTGGATTTTTAGGAGAGTAGAGCTAAATTTGAACTAACAAAGCGGTCCATTTTAGTAGCCTGAAACTTGCTTTTTCTTGAGGTAAAAATCAGTCTTTGTGCTCCAGCATCAGGTTATGCTCCTCAGTCTGGCAGCCAAACTTACCAGACTACAGAATGGAGAATTGAAACCTACATGTAGGGTTTCCCTTTGTAAAAATCTTGTTAAGACTTCTGTGGCTCTAATATTGCCATTTTGTATATTACTGTCAAAAAATATTGGTAAATTCTTGAACTTGTTAGTCTGAAATTAATTAGTGTTTTAATTTTTTATTTTAATTTTTGGAAAATATAACTTTCTTAGTGACCTCTGGTAATTTTTAGTGTTAAAAAGACATTCCTTTGCTAGAGGCTCTTAAAGTTTGGTACAGCTTTTTACATATGTTTTAAGTTTTCACCTAAAACTAACTTGTTTTCAATGTCATTTTTTCTCAGGGAGGAGCAGAAAACAGTTCTGCCGGTAACTTCTTGCTTTAGCCAGCCACTCCCAGTGTCCATTAGCAATGCAAGTTGCCTCCCCATCACCACATCCGTCAGCGTTGGCAGCCTCATTCTGAAAACTCATGTTATGTCTGAAGATAAAAATGACTTTTTAAAACCTGTTGTTGCAAATGGGAAGATGGTTAACAGCTGAAAGGAGGTTCATCTTTCAAATTTGTGACCATACCATGGAAGCATTTACACTAGCTTTTTATATATATAATATATATATTATATAATGTATATTTTTTTTAAAAAAAAGATATTACTGGGGGCATCCAGTTCCTGTGGACTCTTTGATACTTCAAGCCCTCTTGCATTAGCATTATGAAAAAAAAAAAGAAAATTTACTAGGGTAACACGTTCACTTTCCAGAAGTGATTGGAATTTGGACATTTAACTTAAGCTTCAAGCAGCTTTTTATGAGTTTGTAGCAATCCGGTGCAGTAACTGAGCCATTTCCTATTTTAAATGGCTTCTGTAGAAAATTAACAACTCAGTTATTTAACTAGCAGGATCCTACAATGATACATCTAGTGAAAGTAGACTTAATTAACTTATTTATTTCTATTTTATGTTTCACTAAGAGAAATTTCCATCTCATTCCAGCTGCTTTATTTATCTTTTTCATGGGACTCTGCATGATTTTTTTCTTTTTCTTTTTTTTTACTTTGAAGAGTGGAGTTAGATGTTCTTACCATAGAATTTTGCAGGGTTATAAACTAGCTTTCTTTACTGCATTATGTGTAGGAGTGTGGTGCAGTGCTTTTATCTGTAGCATTTAAATTTTTTTTAGTTTTCCATTTTTCAAGAATAGTTTCTGCTTTGTTAATATTTACATACAGGCTACTTGTTGAGATAATAAAATATATAACCAAGTGCCTAAGTCTTTCAGCTGATGTACTAGATATTAAATTCTCCTAAGTTATGCAGAATCGTTTTTACAATTTTGATAAATTATGCACTAATGTAATGGCAGTTTTTTAAAATGCAGATTTAAGCCTGTGCATTATTGAATCTGATGACTTGGCAAAGAATCAGGTGCTTTCAGCTTTCTTGAGAAAACCCTGTATGTAGTGTTTGCACTGACTAACAAGATGGTGTTGCTGGGTTTTTAATTTAAACTAATTACTTTGGATGTTCATTACATTATCTTGGTTAAATATTGTTTATTGTTACTTCATGTTGGGGTTTAATTTTCCCTTTTCACTGACTGTTAGGTTGATAAGACTACAAACCATGTAATAATAGAACATTAGTAGCTAACATGAATAATTTCTGCCCTGCTAAAATGTGACTGAAAAGTGTTTTGACTTGGCATCTGAAAGTATGCAGTATGTTCAACCAGTCATGTCCCAGATTTGTTGGAGGTAGTTTATTGAAACCTAAATTTCAGTCAACATTTGAAAACAAAAGCTGGGCATTCCTTCCTGATCTTACCTATACTCTGTTTTTTTTTTTTCTTTCCTGTTTCTTTAGTTTGACTTTTATTATTATTTTTTAATTAACTTCTGTGAAGTTGTTTACTCTGAAAATTGTACTGGAACATTTTAAGCCAAGCTGATCTTTCACCAGGTGTACTGTATGTAAGGGCTTTTCCTGCTAGCAAAATGCTTAAACAGGATCATGTTATTGGTCGTCTGAGCTATTTAGTTGTTTTACAAAACCACAGCATTGTATCAGATAAGATTTTGATAAAAAGTTTTGTGCACATTTCCAGGGGTGGGAGGGTTAACATTTCCCTGAAATTTCTTGATTAGAATGAGTAAATACTGGTGTTTGATACCTGTCTTAATGAACATGCTCATAAGGTGACTGATAAGTTGTAAATATACCTGAGAAACAAAGGGGTAGTTTTGATATTCTGGTGTCAGTATGGAAGATCTTACACATTTATTTAATACTCAAGTGTATGAAGATGTTTGTAACATAACAGCACAGTAGCCTTGACTTAGTTTCCTTCGGTTAGTACTGTACCTTTTTGCCATGGCCAGTGCTCCCTGTCCCTACAAAGACATTTATTTATTTCACTCTGTAACCTGAAATGAATAGGAACAAGAGTTTTAAACCATGTTGCGTTAACTTATTCTGACATTATAAATTAGCCTAGGATATTACAGGAACATGATTGTTATATAATTTATATCAGAACCTTTCTATAAATACGTGCTTATTACATTTGAAATGCTTCCAATGTACTTTATTTGCTGTTTGTATTTCCAAAAAAAGGATATGCAAACCATAATGTCTATTTCATGGATATTTAAATAGTGAGATCTTCCATGTTGAAGGTAATGTATTTTTTTTTAAGATTTAAAAATTGCTATTTTGTTACAAAATAGAGACCTATTAACAGTTTGAGAGCTCCTTATGTGCCCTCAGGGAAAGAACCCTCTGTGCAACAGAACTACGCAAAACATCTTCAGCACGTTCTGAGGGTGAATATGTACTACATAAATTGATCTTGTGTATTTAACCATATCTTTTTAATTTTAAAATTGAGATTTTGAAACGTGGTTGTGCTCTGCTGGAGGGGGTTGGGATAAACTGCTTAGGTGTTTGCCTACTTGTCCAGTGAAATGACATTTGCATCAGTGTATGTATATACCTGCCAACCTTATTGGTATGTCTCAGAACATTTATATTAAAATAATGCTTGTCTTGCAGCAGGTGATCCCATAAAACAGTAACTCCCTGTTCTTAAAAACTTACTCTCATTCTAACAACATAGGAATTGTTTCTGTGTTGGGGTTAATCTGTGTTGCTTTCTTTATGTAGTAGCCATCCTCTGTTTTCTTGTGGTGGGTTTAGTATGAAGTAAAGACATTGGTTCTCTGCCACTTTAGAAGAAAGTTCAGTGTATCTGGTATTTCCTCAGAATGGTAACCACTGATGTCACAGAAGAAAAAATACAACTCAGACGTAAAATGCGACTTTAAAATTGGGGTCAATCCCTGTCCTTTGACCCTTTTTACCAACATGTGATGTACATATGTATGAAATCAAAGGGTATAAAGCAGTGGGAAAGAAAATTGGTGATGTTGGTACTAAATTGCATTATGTTGCCTATGTTCTAATTAGAAAAGGGTAGTCTGAGGTCTGGAAAGTGGGAAATGGTTGGGGTTTTTTTGGTTTTTGTTTTGTTGGTGGGTTTCTTTTCCCACTTTTTATGTTTTTGTTTTCAGTTTCTAAGTCTTATTCTGAAGTCCACGTGCCTCATTCAAATTCCATGACTGTAGCATCAGTAGGTCTCTTTTGTGGTCTCATTTCATTTTGTAAATTCTGAGAAAGTTACCTATGTAGTTCATCTAGTTGGTACCTGAACAAAGCATCTAGCTGGTACCCCTTTGCTGCCATGACTTAAACTTTCAATATCATCCGATAAACCAGTATCAGACGTGAAAGTTGTGCATTGTAATTTTTCCGGAGAAGGTACTTCACTGGGCCAATGGCACAGATTTTTTTCCTAGTAGCTATTTACTCTCACAAGGGAATACTAAAAGAAACCTCCTATACTAGGACTGAAAATTTCCTTTTATGTGGATCTAGTCACTTTCACTCAAATTTCAAGTTGATGCTAAGTACAGGGTGGGCAAAAGTAGGCTCACTAATAATCAGAAATCGACAAACAAGTGTACATTGTACTTTTGCCCCACCCTGTTTTATAAAGCACGTTCCAATTTTATATGCTGCCTTGAGAAAATTACAAGATGCACAGCAGTTCGTAGAAATTTAAAATGGGATCATTTAAACACGAAAACATTGTTTTAAAAACCATCTAGCTTGCTTTTGCATTTTGGACATTGAAGCCATGGTTGTCCTGTTAACGGGTGGAATTTGTGACTATCAAATTCAGCATGATTTCAACTTTGAGTCTGAATATTTCTTCCCTAGTTTCTTTGAATCATTTTCTGAGCAGACTGTCACCAGTAGTGGTAACTAAACATGAAAGGGAAGAGTTACTTTGCAACGATGTATTCGTTAACTGGAAGAACTTTTCTTGTGTTTTAGTGAATGAAGAGTGTTGATGGGATCACTTACTGTAACAACTCCTACATGAGAACCCCTTCTGCAAGCAGAAAAATGAATATGCTCAAGGAGTATCCCATTTTCTGGATAAAGTGAATAAATTTGCTAGTTACTTCTTTAGCAGTTTCTTTGTATCCCTTTGCTGGCAAGGGAATACAAGGGGTCAAGGCCACTGATCAGAATACTCCACATTTGAGTGGGGTCTTCTTTTTACTCCAAGAGCAGTTATTCCCCCAAGTCTGAAATTGGCCTTTTTATTTTTAAATAAAAATTTAAAAATATCCTCAAACCAGTGGAACACAGACACTGGCTGCACTTAGTACTGCCAAAAGCCAAGGTCATTTGCATATATTCCATCGATCTGTCAAGAATTAGGCCTCACTTTATAACCCAAGGCATGGAAGTGCATGCATTCTCTTAGCTGGGCAAACAATTATACTGTAGTTGTGATACAACACATGTGGCTTTTATTTGTACTGCACATATCCACTGTACAGCCACTTGGGAGTATCGTGGTTAGCTTGCAGCAACTGCTGTCTGCATTTATACTGTTTATTGCATATTCTTTTCCCTGGAAGTGAAAGAGAAATGTTTTTCTTGTTGCATTGATTACATTTTATAAATTTGCTTAGCTGGAAAGTTTGGGAAAAGAGGCCTGTTTGTCAATTGTACAACCGATTGTGAAGCTCTAGTGTGAATATTTTTACGTCTGTATTAGACATTTTCTTTGCAAATCTATTGTTCGATTGAAATGTAAATGAAATTAAAGATGGTGTACACCCATCATGTAAAAAGCAGGCACCATCTCTAAGATGGATTTAATGCTCATTTTTAAGGCATATACTCAGCTTCTATTTAAAACTATAATTTAAAATAATTCTGTACAATGAAATGGGGAATATATATGGGAATAAATTCTATTCCATTTATTTCAATTTGAATTTCCAAATTGTAATGTTTCCCTTTGTGCTATAGGAATAGGATTAACTGGGGGAAGGCTAGGACTTATAAGGCCTGTATATGGGGGGAGGGCAGAGATGGAACAATGAGGGTTGTGATGATAGTGAATAGCAAAGAGTGAATTCTGTGTGTTTTTGCTGTAGGACTGAAGTGAAGAGATATTAGCTTTGGCTGTTCACAGAATAGAGCATCATGATTTTCAGTGTTTGAGAGAAAATTGATGGAAAAAGTTTGCAGTACTTGACATGTATTTGCATGCACAAAATAAAATTATTTGTCCACATTAAAAGTTGTTTGTTTAGTGTCAATATTAAGTTTATGGTGCATTTTAGTTATCTTGATTTCCTTGGTCTATTTTTTTGGCTTAACTAAGCTACCAGATATTATGTGGAGATTTATACATGTATACATCATTGGGAAATAGCTGAAAGAAATTAATAGACCAGAGAGGTGGAAATATTCCTTAATTCAGTCAGTCACTTCATTCATTCAGTGGGAAATGAGGACAAAGATAATACTAGCAGTTCAAAGTATTGAACTCACAATATTTCTCTTAGTGGGGAACATAGGGCAAATACACAAATAACTAATACAAAGTAATGTTATGCAAGTGTGAAGTCAGTTCTGTGGAATCTCAGCATATGAACAGAAAATGGCCTGAGTGAATATAGACACCATGTTCACTGTGCCTTGAGTAAAATTTTACTCATTCACTCAGCTGATGTATCTTAAAACCCCTTGTTTGTGCTAGTCTTTAAGGGTAAAAGTCAATGAAACATGAGCCCTTTGGAGAGAGAGAGAAACACCTAGAAGCCTACAGTGTGAAGTGGGAAAGACCAATCTGAATAACCAGCTCGGGGAACTACGTCCCAATGTGTGAAAACTCCAAAAGGGAAATTATGAGGTGGGTAGTGGTGGTGAGCCAGAGGAGGTGCTTCTTTGAAAAGTGACCTTGTGCTAGACTTTGTAGGCTGAATAACATTTCACCAAGCAGAGATACCGGGGGTGGGTGGGGGGTGGGGGGTGGAGAAAACAGCCCTTCACTATAGCTATTACGATCCTTCTTTTATATTTGAGATGTTAACTTGCTGAAGAGCCTCAAAATGAGAAAAATAGTGGAATTGCTCTACCTTCCACAAGGGGTGGTGGTTGGAACTTATTTCAGCTCTGAGTGTTACTGTGGAAGGAACGTTTAAGGAATAGCTTTCCTAACCTCTTAGAGCACTTCATGTGTTCCAGACACAGCAGTAAGTGCTGTCGGTGTATTATAATCTAGGACCATTGTTGCCACCATTTTACAGATGAGGGAACCGAGGCATAGTCCTAGAGCATTTTCCCAGGGTCATACAGCTAGATGAGGTAGGTAGAGCCTCTATAAAGGACATCGAATATCATACTAAAGACACTGCTAGCGAGTCTTGGAAGTTAGGTGATTTGAACTTAGGGTTTTAGAAAGATCACTTTGGCAGAAATGTGAGTTAAAGCTGGAGACAGATCAACTGGGAGGCGAGGTCAAAGCAGGTAAGAAGTGTAGCACGTGGCCAAAGTGAAGATGGAGGAAAAGGGATAGATTTGAAAAGCAGGAGAGAGTAATTGATGGGATTTGTTGTGGGGAGAGTATATTAGACATCTACACCTTATAGTGGATTAAATTTGGTGCAGAGTCCCAGAGCTCACTGCTGAGAACAGACTGGTATTTGTGGAGTATATAATCTTGCATATTTGTGAAACGTAACGCTGGACTGACCGCCGAGATCCAGAAGAGGAAGAACCATGGATAGTTGATCCAGGCAAAGGGAAGGCAACTTAATGACAATAATGAAATTACAGAGAGGTTTTATTTCCTTTATAGTTAATACTGGAGTAATTATCATGCAAAGACTACGATTTTTTTAATAATTGAAAACTATAGTCTGTGGTTCAACTTGAACATTACAGTCACTTTGGGATCTTTTTTAAAATCCTCACTTGAGGATATGTTTATTCATTTTATTTAAAAAAATTTTTTTTAGCCTCGCTTGAGGATATGTTTTTCATAGCTTTTAGGGAGAGAGGAAGGGAGAGAAGAACCATCCATTGGTTGCCTCCCATACCACCCAGACCAGGGATCGTACAGGGCACATATGCACCTGGACAGGGGATCGGGGATGGAGGATCGAACCCAAAACCTAAGCATGTGCCCTGATGGAATCAAACCCACAACCCTTCAGTTGTGGAACAATGCTCCAACCAACTGAGCCACACAGCTCAAGGCTGTTTATTGATTTTAGAAAGAGAGGAATGTAGAGACAGAAACGGATGTGAGAGAGAAACATTGATTGTTTGCCTCCCATACGCAGCCTTGCTGGGGATCAAACTTGCAACCTAGGCATGAGCCCTGACCAGAGATTGAACCACAACCTTCTGGTGCATGGCGTGGTGTTCTAACTGACTTAGTCACCCGGCCAGGGCTACCTCTGGACGTTTTAAAAATCCCAACGTCCAGACTGCATCCCGGACTGATTAAATCACAACCTCTGGGGGGGGCGCGGGGCGGGCATCAGTACATTTGAAGCTCCCTAGGTGCTTCCAATGTGCAAAAAAGCTTGGGAACTACTGCCAGAATGAACGTAAAAGGGCTTAAGGCCTGTCTTTGCCCAGGTGCATTAAAAACATCCATCATTAATGTTTGAGTCCATGTAAGTTTTCAGACTCATTCAACAAATATTTTTTAAGAATCTACTATGTACTAGACAATAGGGATACTGGAGTAAACTAGCCCCTAACTTCATGAAATTTGGAAGGACAAAAGAAATAAAAGATATATTTAGATGAGGAAGCATAATATAAGCAGAATGAATATAATGCAACCAGATGATGAGATTTTGTAAGGTGAGTGTAGCAATTCTCAGCACTGTGGACAGTTTTCAATAGGGCTGTCTGCTGAACATCTCCATTGGGATCTCTAATAGACACCAACTTCACCTGTCCAAATCTGAGTTTCTGGGGTTCCTCCACTCCCCAAACTACATCTCTGTCTTACTGTTTCAGTTCCTAGCCACTTGACTGCTCTCACACCTATTCCAGAGCAGATCCTTCCAAACCTGTTCAGGGTTTGACCACTCCTCACCACCTGGGTTCAAGTCCCAGTTCTCTCACTTGAGGTGTCATAGCCTCCTGTTCTCCCTGCTCCTGCCCTTCGGCTTAGTCTCACCACAGCAGCTTCAGGGAGTCCATTCAAGTGTTCGGTGATCATTTCACTCCTGTGCTCCAGGCCTCCAAATGTGTCTCACATCACGCAGAGTGAAAGCCAGTCCTTGTCTTGATGCTGTTCACTGTGCTCCAGCCACGCTGGCGGCCTTGGCGTTTGCCACGGTGGGCATGCTCCCACCCAGGGCCTTTACACGTATGTCCGTGATGGAGAGAAGGCTTCCCCCACCCACTTCGATACCTTTGTGACCAGACCTCTCACTCTCTTCAGGCCTTTATTCAAAAGTCAACCGCATAACTGGATGGAGAGTAACAGAAGGGGAGGTAATCAACGGAAGTATTTGGTAAGTTTATATTCTGAAATAATTACTCATTCACAGGAAACTGCAACAACAGTTTAGTGAGGACCCGGGTAACCTTCACGCAACTTCCCTAAAGGCGGTGTCTTACATAACTATAACATAATATCAGAACCAAGAAATTGCTACTAGTAACAATCTACAGACCTTATTTAGATTTCACTGGCTTCACATGTGCTCATTTGCATGCATGCATGTGTGTCGTTCTATGCACTTTTATCACAGGTACATTTATGAAACCACCATTACTATCAAGATGACAGAAGTGAAGAAAAAGATAACAACTGTTCCATCACTTCAGTGATCCCCGTGCCACCCCTTTATCTTTACATCCCTCCCCTACCCCTTAACCCTACTCTCCCACCCTCATCCCTGGAAACCACTTATCTGTCCTTCATATCTGTAACTTTGTCATGCTGAGAATGTTATATAAATGAAATTATACAGAATGTAACCTTTTGAAATTGGCTTTTTTTCACTCAGCATAATTCCCTTGAGATCCATCCAAGTTGTTGCATAATTAAGAGTTTGTTCTGTTTTATTGCTTGAGTAGTATATTGTGGTATGGATGTGTTAGGTAGCAGCCAGGAATGAGTGGCCAAAGGGAGAATAAAGCAGGGCCCCCGCCATTATAATCTAACAAAGAACTTAATATAAGAGGCTAAAAGCAAAAGGGAGGCATATCTCACCACTTAACTGAGCAGCCCTAAGCCTGGTTTGATGAGATGACCAGGTGTCCTGAGGCTCACAAGCAAATACAGCATTAGGAGAAGGGGAGTCCTTGAGACTGTGCTGAGAAAGGGAGGGCTTCTGTAAGCTTCTGTAACTGTCTTACTGAGATTGCCAGCTGTTCTGAACATCACAAGCAGGGACAGCACAGGAGGAAGGGAGCTAGTGTAACAAACTTCACTAACTAGACAGAAAGCCTTCACTAAGAAAGAAAGCCCTTGTAACTGGACATTATTCCCAAGGCTTGAAAGGGGGACAAGGAGAGGGAACCTAGAAGCAGACTAAAGTATAGAACCCCTGAACCCCAATAGTCAGCATACTGAAATTAGCTAAGGACCTACTTGTAGCCTCCGCTCAAGTGTATAGAACAAACTCACACATATACAACTTTATTTCCTCTATATGTGGGGCGTTTAGGTGAGCTGGGTACCTGCCTGTAGTTCCGTGCTCCGGTGTGTTTCATATATAGACTAGCTACCTCATTTCCACTGTACGTGTGTGTCTCTTGCTTGAATCCTTCTCCTGTGAGTGAGACAGGAACTGAGGAACAAGCTCAGGGTGGGTGGGGGGGCCTTCTGATCATGCCTCTCCCCAGTAACAGATGTACCATATTTTAAAAAAAAACATTGGCCCACTGAAGAACATTTGGGTTGTTTCAAATTTTTGGCTATTACAAATAAAGCTGCTGTAAACATTTGTGTACAAGTTTTTTGTGTGGACATAAGGTTTTTTTTTTTTTTCCCCCTGAAGTATTTTTGAGCAAATAAACTGGTGTATTTTGTCTACCTCTGAAGTAAATGAATAAAATGGACTATACGGACTTAACTAAGAAATGGACAAATTCCTTAAAAATACAACTTACCAAAACAGATACAAGATGAAATTGAAATAATTCTTGTCTTGGTTATCTACTGTCACATAACAAATTGCCCTGAAACTCAGTGGCTTAACACTTTCTGTAGGTCTGCAATCTGATGTGACTTAGATGGTCCCTCCCCTTTGGCTCTCTCAGGCTGCCATAGGGGTGTGGGCTGGCCCTGTAGTTCTCTCAATGGCTCACCTGGGCAAAGGCCTGCTTCCTAGCGGACTCCGATTGCTGGCAGGATTCAGTTCCTCCTGAAGTGTTGGGATGAAGGTCTTGGCTTTCTGTTGCGACATGAGCTTCTCGAAAGGACAGCTCACAATTGGTATGGTAGTTTGGCTTATCCAAGCAGCAAGCAAGGAGAGCCCAAGACAGGCAGGCTGGAGAGAGAGAAAAAAAGAGTGAAAGTTACAAAGAAGTCAAAATCTTGTATAACCTCATCTAAGAAGCAACATCCCATCACTTTTGTCATTATTCCTTAGAAGCAGGTCATTAGGTCCAGTTTGTACTCAAGGCCTGATGTAGCTCCCAAACAACCGTGGGTAGTTGATTGAAGCAAAGGAGAGGCAACTTAATGATAATAATGAAATTCCAGGATGGTTTTATTTACTTTATAGTTAATACTGGAGTAATTATCATGCAAAAAGTATGATTTTTTTTTAACAATTGAAAACTCTATAGTGCAGTGGTCCAATCTGAATATTACAGTCACTTCAGGATCTTTGAAAAAAATCCCAAGCCCATGGGTAATCTCCCCCTGAGTGTGGACTGCACCAAGTGACTTCTTTATCTCCTAGTTGGGAGAAGGAAACCACACAGTGGTATAATAAGGTAAAAAGAAATTCCATATGGCTCCCTAATGGCTTAGGGGGAGTACCTAAAGAAGGACAAAGTTGGAAAGGGGCCCACTTACCAAGACTGGGGTTCAGATCTCATTGGTCTCATTGGAGAAGGTGAAGTGCAGCCAGCCCCCTGGACGGCAGAGATGTTTGCTGGTTTTCCCAGGCTGGAACTGGTTGCTGGCAGCAGAAGTCAAGTCTCTGGGCCACAGGTGAGCTGCACAGGACCTTGTGAAAGGAGCTGATACCTGAAAGGACAGGAAGCCTTTGGGTGCCAATGCAGGCAGGAGGCCTTTGGAAGCCACTGCGAGGAGGAAGCCCCCAGGCCCTGACTTCCCTGTGGAGAGGGTCGTGGAAAAATGATTGTTGGATCATCATTTGCTGAGCCAACTGAGGTTGCAAGGCCATCAGGGGACCACGTGTACTGGCCCCATGTGACTGGGGAAGATCTCCACTGGATGTCCTTACCACCGTACCACTGACCACTGCCCCTCCATTGCCCTCTACTGAGGAAACTTATCATTGTGCTCGCTGCAAAGCACAGATGCTTAAAGGAATTCCGTCCATCATTGCAAAGCAAGAAGGATGAATTGGGAGCTGAGAGGCAATAAATTGCTGACTGAGACAGGAGCCATTAGAATCTGCCTGCCACAGCCCCATATCTCCTAAAGAAATTGAGTTCATTGTGAAAACCTCCCCACAAAGAAAACTCAGGGCCCAAATGGTTTCACAGGTGAATTCTAGTAAACAGTTAAAGAAGGAGAAAAAAACCCACCAATTTACTAAAACTTTCAGAAAATGTAAGTTTCCTAACTAGTTTTATTAGACCAATATAACCGTGGTACCAAAACTTGACAATGACATTACAAAAGAAATTACAGATGGATTAGTCAATATTTTTGGAATATAATAGATAATAGTATTAGATTATTAAAAATCACACACATGAAGTTATATATAAAATGTCTCCTTTCCACTCCTCTCATCTGCCCCTATAAGGTGACTTTTTATTTCTTTAACTTTTTAAAAATTTATTGATTTTAGAGAAAGAGAAAGAAACATGGATTTGTTGTTCCACTTATTTATGCATTCATTGGTGGATTCTTGTATGTACCCTGAGCAAGGATTGAACCCCAAACCTTGACGTATCAGGACACTGCTCTAACTAACTGAACTACTTGGCCAGGGCCTTTTATTTCATTCATATATATATGTATTTTTCAATGATTTTCTTTATGCATATATAAGCAAATATTGGTTCATATGTTTTATTGAAAAGATAGGAAATTAATACATAATATTCTTTACCTTGCTTTAAAAAATACTAAATAATATATTCATGCAATTATGTCTATAGAATGAACTTCCAGGAGGGGAATTGCTGGTTAAAGCTATGGGTTTTTTTTTTGCAATATTGATAGATATTTGCCATCCCTAAGAGTTGTATCAATTTACACTCTTACCAGCAACACATTCCCCAGTGTCACTGTTTTCAAACTTCTTGATTTTTAACAATCTGAACAGTGGGAAATGGCATCTGAGAGGATACTTTTAGAGATGAGAACTAGGAAACTGTGAGTGCTGTAGAAAGAGAAAGCAAGCTTGAATAGGCAGGGAGGATAAAGAGGGGGAAAGGGGGAGGGGGGAGAGAGAGAGCAAAGAGGGGGGAGGGAGAAAGAGGGAATGGTAACTCATTTAATAGGTACAGATCAGGGGTTATTGGTACATTTAGAGGGTGGACTCAAGTGCAAGTCTATTTTGATTGCTTCTATTTTTCGGGTGATACAGGGATCAAGGAAGCTAGGAGAGGGAAGGGAGTGTTGAAAATTTGAGAGAGGAGATGTGAATTGCGTCTCTTAGAGAGTGGGAGAGTAGGAGCCGGTATTAGGATTGTTGGGCAGTACTGAGGATTGCAGGCTTAAAGTGAATTTTGAAGGACAAGAGACCACCATGGATGAAGAAGACCCCTGATTCAGGGAGCTGTGAGTGAAAAATAAATTTCAAAGAAAAACATTCCTCTAGTATTGATTTTACAAATATTTATGGGTAATCTTCCATGAAGAGGCACTGTTGCAGGGTGCTAACTTGTTACTTAAAGCAGATCACAAGCATTTTCAAGTCAGCTGTTTGTGCAAACAAAAATAATTGTGAAAGTTCATTGTGAAAACCTCCCCACAAAGAAAACTCAGGGCCCAAATGGTTTCACAGGTGAATTCTAGTAAACAGTTACAGAAGGAGGAAAAAACCCACCAATTTACTAAAACTTTCAGAAAATGGAAGTTTCCTAACTAGTTTTATTACAAAAAAATACAAAGTCACCATATGACCTTTTTGATGTATTGTTCTTACATTTGGGAACAGGGGAGGGTTTGCTCTTGATATCCCGAACAAACAGCTTTTCAGAAAAACATGCACACAGTCATATTTGCAGACACTTTCACGTGGTGGTAGAACCCATCAATTAAGAAACTCTTTCTTAAATTAAGAGTCCTACATTAAACAGTGTATCTCATTTTAATATATTTTGAATGAATCAAGTTACACAAAGCTTTCTAGGAGTTACCATATTTTGCTGTGTATAATGTGCACTTTTCCCCAAATTTTTGAGGGAAAAATAAGGATGCCCATTATACATGGGTAGTACTAATTCTGTTATCTATATAAATGTTTGTAATTCTTTTATTTATGCTTATGCATTAAAAGTGTAACTCTAGAAAGCAGTAACAATATCCGTATGCAAAATAATACCCTGAAATACGATGATCAGTTTTGTTACTAAATATAAATAAATAATTGAATTAAAAATTAAAACAAAATACTTTTTTTCCTGAAAGTTTGTGCCAAAAAACGTGGGTGTGAATTATACACGGGAAAATACGATACTTCGTGCAGTGTACTGGACACTTCGATAAGGACTCAGAAATAATTTTAGGTTTTAAAGAGTTGCGAAAATAGTGTAAAGTTCCCCTCTACTCTTTAAGCCAAATCCCCAAAGGTTAGCATTTTACATAACCCGTAGTGTTCTTGGGCAAAGTACGTAATACCTCCGATTCTGTCCTAATAGCCCTCATGGGATTAAGAACAATAAAAAATATATATGGAATAGTTTCAGAAACTTCAAAGTTTCTGAATACATTTCCTTACTTCCGAATACATTTTCCTTACTTTTCAGAGTGGGGATGTGTAATGCAGCTTTTCATTGTAATTAAACAAACAAATGAGAGCGCATTACTATTGTCCAGGTGTTTTGTCTCAAAGTCGAACCCATAGCTTCTCAATTGGCCGCTGAGCGAGGCTTCCTCTAATTGGGCCGCGTGTGCCTGTCTTTATACTTCAGCCCGTCTCATTGGTCCGTGCAGTTGGGACGCCGGCAGCTCTTGTTCTAGTGTTCCAGACGCTCTCCTTCTTCTCAAGTGCCCGGAAGCCACCAGCCCGAAAGGATCCGAACCGAGCTAGGCCGGGTAACTGCATTGAGGTCGGGGAGAGGATGCGGCAGGCGTGGAATATGGGTGGGACGTGGTGGAATACCAGTGTTGAGCGACCCGCTTTGTCCGTGCGTCCCTTCGACCCCCGAGGGTTCCGGGATTTCCCTGCCCCGCCTCCTCCGCGGGCCCCATCTCCATTGGGCTCCCACAAAGTTTCTTCGCGCCCCACTGCGAGCCCCCCCCCGGCTCCGCCTCCTCTGCAATCCTTTCTGCAGGCCCCGCCCGCTTCTCTAACCCGTCTGCGGACCCCGCCCTCACCGCTCTCCCGGAAGCTGCCAGGTGTCCTCCGGAAACCCTTCCGCGGGCCCCGCCCGCTCCAAGCTTGCCGCCGCCCAATTGCTCTCTTTCTGCCCTGCACCTCCTTGGCTCTTTCGCTGCTCTTTAAGTTTGGTTCTGCTCCCTCTCTTAGCACCTGCTCCTTTCTCTAAATTAACCCTGCCTCCTGTGCACCCCTCTTCCCGTCTGACTGCTGGGATCCCCACATTCCCCCACCGATTCAGGCTGTCTCCATTTGAGCTTGCAAATTGTGGGGAGGCCTGGCCCTGGACATGGACGACCCTGCTTTCTAGAGCTCCCTGCTCTGTAGGAGAGTCGCTTTGTAACGCAGTGTAACAGGCCCAAAGTCAAGTCTTCAAGGAAGGGAGCATAGTATTGCTATGCTTCCTGGAAGGAGTGAGTGCTGCAGTTTACACCCTCCCTGCTGGATCTGCTAGCAGGAGTGTGGGGGGCTAAGCTGTGCCTTTCTCTCTAAATGTCCCAGGCTGCTTCTGATGCAGACTATTACCTTTTAATGGTTGGTTGCCCTGTAAACTCATGGAAAGTAGTAAAATCTTGTCGTGGGCCCTTTTTTTAAACCATAGTTGGTAGGGCTTCAGACCCCATCCATCCGAACCTTCAGTGTGCTGACTGGGTTGAAAGTATCAGACAGACAAGTGACTGTCTGATCCCTTGACTTAGTGACTCAGCATCATCCTCTTGCTGCTGCTTTTTGGAGTTTTTTTGTGAGGGTTCTTACCCAATATTTCAATTACCTAGCAGCCTTCACTGATAAGAAAACCTAAATGTATGTGCAAATAAAACTTCCAGTCCATCAGATTTCTCCAAGCCACTGCACTAATACACTTATCACAAGTACCAGTGGCCCTTGTTCGGAAGAAACTTGCCTTATCTGAGCCTCAGTTTCACCTTCTACAGAAAGAGCATGATTAACCCTATCCCACAGCGTCATGGTATGGATTTGTTGAGATCCTGCTGATGAAAAAAGTCACTTTTAGGGTCCTCTGAATAGTGGGATCTCAGCACAAGTGAGCTCCTACTCTTCAGATTGAAGTCTGTCTGGTCAAAGCCAGCAAAGAGCCTAACAGGTTTGTTGCCCTCTTCCAGGCGCCATGACCACTCTGGATGATAAGTTGCTGGGGGAGAAGCTGCAGTACTTTTACAGCAGCAGTGAGGATGAGGACAGCGACGAAGAGGGCAAGGATGAAGGCAGGAGTGCCCTGGCCGGGAGTTCGATGCCTGCAGATGCTGAGTTGGCAGGCGAAGGCATCTCAGTTAACACAGGTATTAGAAATCCCTGAGCTCTGGGAGCAGTTTTAGAAATGTCCGATAAGTACGTATCAGTTGGAAGCCTCCTGATCACTTCTCTCTAATTCCAGTCCCACTTCCAGAGATAACCTAGCATTGTCATTTCACTGTGCATGCTTTTAGCCATGTCTCTGTACAACACAAACGTGTACGCGTAGCAACGTAGTGAACGCAGACTGGGCTGGGTTTGAATCTGGCTTCTCAAATTAGTAGTTGTTTGATATCAAATGGTAGGTGTGAGTATATTGGTAGTATAAATAACTAGGAATGGCGTATTTATAGCTTTACATTTTGTGAATTCCAAATTGCTGTCAGCAGAGATGACACTGTGTTAGAGTTTAAGCAGCAGCATGGTATTTCTCTGTACGCTTGCCCTCCTACTGTGTGCTCACACTTCCTCATCTTTGCCATCCCGGTGGGTGAGTCCTTGTAGTTTTATTTTGTCTTTTGAGAGTGATGCCGAGCCTCTTTTCACAACTTTAGAGATATTGTCATATTCTCGGCTCACTTTTAAATTGAGCGGTTGGTCTTTTCTTTGTAGGGAGCTATATATTAAGGAAATTAATCTGTGATATGAATTGTAAATATTTCTGCCAATTTGTTGTTTGTCTTTTGGCTTTATATTCTTTTCCTGGCAAAAATTGTTTATTTTTATGTACTTAGAAGCATTATTTTATAGTTCTTAATTTTGTTTTCTTACTTAAAACACCTTTCTTCACTCCATGCTTTTTCTTAGTGTTTTTATGATTTCATTTTATTTTTTACACTTAAATATTTATTCAGCCATTAGTTTGTCTTTTACTGTGTTGTATCACACTGTTTTTAATTGTTGTGTTATAACATGTTTTAGCATCTGGTAGGGCTACTTCCCTCCATGTTCTCCAGTGTTATTATTTTCCTAACTTGTACTTTCTGCTTTTTCCAGAGAAATTTTAGGAGCATGTACACACATGTAATCATGTATTTCATTGGATTAACTTAGGGATAATTGACAGCCGTATGTGATGTTGGGTCTTCTTAGTCAGGAAAGTGGTATTGCCTTTCCATTTATTCGGGTCTGTGTTAATGTTTCTTGGTACCATTTTCTTCACATAGATTCTTTTTTTTTTTTAACTTATTATATATTGGTTTGGGGTGTACAGTTTAGCAGCACATAGATTCCTATTATTTTTTTCTGTGGTAACAAAAGACCTCCACTCCTCAGTGGCTTATGATAACATAACAAAGGTTCATTTTTCTGTCACGTTACGTGCTCCCTGCGTGGGTCAGCAGCAGCTCTGTTTCTGCTCCACGTACCCTCTCATTCTAGTAACTGGCTCAAAGACAGGCTGTTTTCATGACCAGGTGCAAGGAGCAAGAGAGGGCTGTTGGAGGCATGGAATGGCTCATAAAGCTTTTGCTCAGAGTCCATTGACCAAAGAAGGTCACACGACCAAGCCCAGTGTCAGCCTCTGGGGACATGTGCTGATCCCACAGGAGGGAGGTACTACCTGTCAGCGTGGGGCAGGGAGGAATGGGGGTAGCTTGAATAACAGGACAACCTGCCATAATGTTAGAAAAATTCAGATCATACAGAAGCATCGAAAGAAAAAAGTAAAAGTCCCCTTAGATCCTGCCACCTACAGACAACCGCTGTCAACAGTTTGCACATCCCTTTAGCACTTTTTTTATGAACATACAAATGTATACCCATGTATATAGGTATCCATAAATATTTAACACATACATACAGTCGTTCTTCTAAAAATTGGAGGATCATACCGTGATGTTGCTCTATGTTTTGTTCTTTTTTTTTTTTTAACCTAACATACTTGAACATCTTCCATCTTTCACGGTGAAAGAGCTACCTCTTTCTAAGAGTTCCTGTGCTTTCCTTTGAGTAGATGAGTCATAATTCATGTGACGCATCTTCTAACGTTGGACCCTTAGCTTGGCCCTGTAAGTGCTGTAAACGATGCTGCAGTGGACGCCATAGTGTGTAGGCCACGCTGCCCCATGTGAGCGTCACTGTGGAGTTGATGCAGCGAGCGTTTGACAGTTGTGAGCTGGCCCGTAATTCCTTGCCCATTCTTCTTGGTTACCTCCATGTTCACCCCCGACCCAGGTCCAAAGGGGGTGATCAATGACTGGCGCCGCTTCAAACAGCTGGAGACAGAGCAAAGGGAGGAACAGTGTCGGGAGATGGAAAGGCTGATCAAGAAGCTCGCAATGACCTGCAGGTCCCATCTGGACGAAGAGGAGGAGCAACAGAAACAGAAGGACCTGCAGGAGAAGATCAGTGGGAAGGTAATTCATAGCACCCAGGTTTTCCTCAGAAGCTGCCCTGGCCCTGCATCTGGGGTTAATGACTCAGCATGTGTAGGATGTTAGAGTCAGGCCCCAAGAAGCTGGGTAGTGTTGGGGGAAGTATAGAGTCATGTCATAAGTAAGACACCCATGAGTTTGAGTCTCAGCTCAGCCAGCAGTGACCAGGGGCATGTCTCTTCCATTCTCAGTCTGGCTTTTCATGGATTAAGTAAGGTCAGCACCCCTGCTCACAGGGCTGTGTGAGTACAGTCCCCAACACAGTACCTGGCCCATTGAAAGTACTTAGTAAATGTGAGTTTCCTGTCTTTTATTGAACTGTGACCTTGGGCCAGAAATTACCCACTGAGGTTGGTGGTATTATGTCAGTTTTAAAGACGATGAAACTGATGCTTAGAGATAGAGGGGATTTGCTCAGAGCCATGCAAGTGGGGAAATCTCACAGGAACTCGGATTCTAAGCCAGGTTTTCCTGCTCTTTTTATGACATTGCTCTGTTTCACCTGAAGCCTGTTCTTGAGAATTTATGCTAATGAGGCAATGCTGTAGAAGCAAACAGACACTCTGGCAGCACATGGAACTGAGTCACTGACTGTCTCTTCCCTACTATCAAAAGGACTCTATTTCATTCCATGCCCTCTGACCACGGGTGAATGTCCAGGAGTGCCAGAGATCATTTGGCTACGGCCCAAAGCAGCTGGAAGTGCCAGGCTGGATCAGGGAGCAGATGAGGCTTAAGTGAGGAGCCATTCACCTTGACCAAAATGATATGATTTGAGAGCATTAGACTGAAACAAAGACCCTCACAGGGCAGGGAGAGCCACCGTGGCAGGCTGGGTAGAGTGGAGAGCCCTGAGGTGGGGTGAAGATGAGGGATGATAAGTAACAGTGCAGAGTGTGCCAGCTGTGAGGCAGTAACAGCTGTCCTGGTCTAGTGATCCCTCAGCCTCTACCCCCTAATCTGTGCCAGGCCAGGCAGAGCGAGGCTTTTGTTATGGGGGCCAGGCTGGCTTGCTGCTCTAGGCAGGAGAAGGAAGATGCTCTTGTAACTTAAGCTGGCTGCAGGGCAGTGTGCCCACTGCTCACGGGGTTCCTCATAGTGAGGAGGCAACACGCCACACGATCACAGGTGCCCTGCTGACCTGTCTGCAGGAGAACATTGGAAACTGCCTGGATGCCAGAAACAGGGGAGCGGTAAAGCAAAATGTGGCATGTGGTATATAATTTTATTAAAAATGTTTGGAAATGTGAGATGTTTATGATATAATAATGCTACAGGGTAAAAAAAGCAGGTTGTAGCTTAATCAGGACACCCACAACTGCTGTTATAAAAGCAAAAGCCCTTATTAGCATGAGACTGTTATGTATGATGCGTAGGTCAGGCAGGGATTATAAATGTTCTTTTTAAAGTTCCTTAATGTCTTGTTGTCTCGTCAACAAAAACAAAACCATGGCTAAAATAATTAATCCATTGTCGAGACTGACAACAAGGAAAAGGCTCATGAAGTGCTATTATCTGATGCTGCCTATTTGGATTGAGAAGCAATATTGACACAGTAGCGAAAAGCCTGGGTTTTAAAACCATCCAGTTTGAATCCTAGCTTTACTGCACTTGTCACCTACGTGACCTTGTGCACTTGATCTCAAGTTTTGGAACCTTGTTCGTAAAGTGGGGGTAATAAAGGTCCCTCTCCGATGGGGCTGGCTGAGAATCCAGTGAGACACGGCGCGTATAGAGCACCGAGCAAGGTGCCGCCTGTGTTGTGAGCGTGCATCTGCGTTAACTGTCACCACAGCTGTTCAGTTTGTGTTTCTGATGCTCACTTGCTGGTCCTCCTTCAGATGACTCTGAAGGAGCTTGCCGTGATGAATGAGGACCGAGACGATGAAGAGTTCCTGCAGCAGTACCGGAAGCAGAGAATGGAAGAGATGCGGCAGCAGCTTCACAAGGGGCCCCAGTTTAGGCAGGTGTTTGAGATCCCCAGTGGAGAAGGGTTTTTGGACATGATTGATAAAGAACAGAAAAGCACCCTCATCATGGTCCATATCTACGAGGACGGCATTCCGGGGACCGACGCCATGCACGGCTGCATGCTCTGCCTTGCTGCCGAGTACCCAGCTGTCAAGTTCTGCCGGGTGAAGAGCTCGGTTATCGGGGCCAGCAGTCGGTTCACCAGGAATGCCCTTCCTGCCCTGCTGATCTACAAGGGGGGCGAACTGATTGGTAATTTTGTTCGAGTCACAGACCAGCTGGGCGAAGATTTTTTTGCTGTGGACCTTGAGGCTTTTCTTCAGGAGTTTGGATTGCTCCCAGATAAGGAAGCCTTGGTGCTGACGTCTGTGCGTAACCCCGCCACCTGTCACAGCGAGGACAGCGATTTGGAGATAGACTGAACCGGTGACCCAGCGGCATAGATTTCTCATTGTTTGGGCTGGAAGACGTGTCTCTCGTTTTTATTCCTTCCTGTGTCTCCTGGCTTTGCAGCAGTTCTTTGTAGTCCCTTTTATTATACGTAAAGTCAGGAAATTGTTACATCAAATCAGAATGCTGAATCACCTTGTGGCTAGCAATAAAGTGACTTAAAGTTGTACAAACAGGAAGTCAGGCTTTTGAACGGTTTACTTCACGTCCTCCAGCGCAGCGTCCTCGTTGTTTCCAGTCAGTATTTACGTAGCATCCCAAGACAGTGCCCTGGAAATTGTCTAAAGATGATCTCGGAGGCCCCTGCCAAGTCTAGGAGCATAATTCTGTAGTTAGCTTATTATTTGCCACGTAAATAGTGCATTTCCTTCATCAAATGACTGTAAGTTTATTTCATTGTAATCAGATCCATCGTCCAAGAAGGCAGTTAAATTTTTGCTCCAAGACCCTGTTCTCTATTAGGGTCTTTTTTTAAGGTTCCAGACGATTACATGTTTGCCCATCAAAAGGGGTGGTTTCTGCCTCTGGAGTCCATGTGCCCCTTAAGCATCAAGTCTAGAGCGGGAGGAAGGGTGCGCACTGAGTGCCCTGTCGGTGCTGGAAGAGCAGGCGCAGAAGAGGGCTGGGGAGGGGGTGGCGCTGCAAAGCCCTTTTAAGGGAGGATCTTTGAGTAACGTGCTCCTGCTCAATCCTTCTATTTAACACGTAATTTTTCTTTGTTTGTTTAATGTGGATTTCTAAAGAGCTTTCCTTCGAAGATGTTTTCTGTGCTGGTGTAGACGTTTTGTTGTTGAACAGTGGGATCATTCTGAACGTACTGTTTATGGTGTGGTCAGCCAAGGTAACAGACTTTTTCCATGTTTTAAATACTCTCCTACAACATTTTTAAGTGGCTGTGGATATTTCCTTGTATGGGATGTGCTGTAATTTGCCCGTCATTTGTCTCTTAAAAGCACAAACTTTTTTTATTAAAGTAATAGATAATAGATGTAGAAAGTGTTTTAAAAATTAAGTGAAAAGGAGATTTAAAAAGCCTTATAATTCTACCAACCAAAAATAATCTGTTGTCATTTTTACAAGTATCTTTCTAGTCTTCATTCTGTGTATGTACAATAGTGATTGTCACTTATGTTTTTTCTTTTTTTTAACCAAGGGACAGGGAAAATGTAACCTGGAATTAAATATTAGCTGTAAAACTCAGTTTTGCTTTTCCTAGCTGTTTAGGAATTGACTAACTTACATGGTGGGTCTTGAAAATACCTGTTGTTGTTAATCAACAAAAAGAAAGTGCTTGGTTTTTCTGACTATAAAAGTTCATTGTAAAAGTGGAAAGTACATAAAATTAGGAAAATCAGAGGCAACTATTATTAATGTTCTAGTTTATTTCCTTTTTCATTGTTTTTAATAACATTGAGAACTTACTGAATTTAGTTATGTGTTATGTTTTATTTAATATTATAAATTCTTTGACATGCTATATAAATTCAAAATAAAGAATTTTTAATGACTTCATAATGTTTCATCATTTGGATATACCATAATTTATTAATCAGTCCCTTAATATTGGATACTTTGAGTCCCAGTTTCTTGCTAAAACACTTAGCAGCTTTGTATTTTGGGCTATGTTTTCAGCCATTCTCTTAGTACAGATTTCTAGAAGAGGAATTATTGAGTAACGAACAGGCACGTTTAAAATCGCTTTTACCAGGCATTTTTTTTTGTTCTTATTGGAAATGAAAGTAACCTTGACTTTGCCTTTCTAGAATGGAAATTCTGCCCTGACTGGTGTGGCTTAGTGGATTGAGTGCTGGCCTGTGAACCAAAGGGTCACTGGTTTGATTCCCAGTCCAGGCACATGCCTGGGTTGCGGGCCAGGTCCCCAGTTGGGGGTGCGCGAGAGAAACCACACATTAATGTTTCTCTCTTTCTCCCTTTCAAAAAAAATAAATAAAGAACGGACATTCTAGAGTAAAGTGCACAGACTAGGAATGGGGAAATCCTAGTGTCGAATCTGCAACCTGAGTGTAGTGTAGTGTGAACAGCACAGGTTTGGGAGTCAGATCAGGGTTTGCATCCCGCCATCACTCACCTCGCCTTCCTGAAGCTCAGGTTCCTCATCTGTGCACTGGGAACTTTACGATACCTGTTTCATGGGCGGTTCTGTGACTGTTTCTCAACGTGTGGTCCCAGAGCTGCAGCATCAGCTTCACTGGGGACCTTGTTAGAAGGAAGGGCACATTTTCAGGCCTCTCCCTGGACCTACTGCATTGGAAATCCTGGGAGAGGCTTGGCACACTTGCTACAAGCCCTCCCGGTGTTCTCGAGGCAGGATCAAGTTCGAAAATCTCTGCCCCGTGGATTAAGGTGAGTGACAGCACCTGTCAGGTGCTCACTCACCTTAAAAAGGGCTCACTTTTTGATTTCCTTTCACTTTATTCATAGAGTGAGGGAGGGGAGGAGTTGGGAAAGGAGAGAGCTCGGATCACTTCTCTTTCTCAGCCATGTGATTCTCTCTTAGACCCGGAGTTGGGGGAAGGAAAAACGAGTATTTGTCTCTTGCAAACTGCCTCAGTAGTCCTCCAGATTTCACTTCCCTCTGGAATGAAAGCCCCCCCAGGGACACGGACTTCATTTTCCTTCCTGTGTGTGGCGTAGTGAGTGTTCACTCTGGGAAGAGGCTGTTCTGGCTTCATGGGCAAGAAAGAAACTCACCCGCTCCATGCCTCAGTTTCCTCACCTGTGAAATGGGGATGAGTCACGTGAGCCCTCATAGGTAATACTAGAATGCAGTCAGCCTTCAAGTAAGTGCTCTCATCCTCAATGTTCACAGGTGCCTGGCCCTTGATAAGGAATCAATAAAAATGTAGAAATGAGCGTGTTGGTTCATTGAATGCCACACCCTTTCAAGGTGGGAAGCAGTAACTTTGGGAAGATGAAGAAACCAGAACTTAGCGTTAGGTGACTCTTCCAAGTTATAGAGCTAGTGGGCAGGGCCAGGTTTTGAAAGGAGGTGGATCTAGTTCCACCTTCTTTCCGTTGGTATTTTTCTGATGTCATCTTGGTGGAGAAAGCAAAATGATCAAGAAACAGTGCAGTAGATACTTAAAAAAAAAAAAAAATAGGTTGGAGGAAGAAAAGAAGGGAGAGAATTTGAAGAGAGAAAGAAGTGGACCAGGGTGGAGCCCTGAGTCTCCCGGGCCTCCCTGTGTTTCAGGTCACAACCTCCTCCCATCTGGACTGTGGCCGTGACCCTTGTCTGCGGTGGCTCCACCAAGTCCTTCTTCCCAAAGGCCCTCTATCCGCTCAGTCTCACTGCCATCTGTATCCCGCTGCGGGTGGCAGTGAGAAGAGTAGTGAACGCGAATTCTAGCTCTCTCGGTGACCTGCTGTGTGCCCTCAGACAGGTGTCTTCCACTCTCTGGACCTCAGTTTCCATTTGTAAAATGAGGAGTGGAATTTGATGATCTCTTCAGACCCTTTGGGGGGTTCTCCAATTCTATGAATCAATGAATTTTTAAAAATTCACCTTTTTTTGAAAACTTGAAAACCTACAGGAAAATTAAAAGAGTATTAATTATAATTAACACCTGTGTACCCTTTGCATGGCTTTGCCAATAGTTAACATTTTGCTACATTTGCTGAGTGTGGGTATGTGTAACCCTTTGAACCGAAGTTGCAGACATCTAGACTTTGCCTCTGAAACTTCTGTGTCTCCTAAGAATAAGATCCCTCTCCCTTATAACCGCAATACCATCATCACACCTAAGAAAATTAATGATAAAATTCAACAATACCCAAAATACACATCATATTCAATGTTCACAACTTGTTCTCAAGATCTCTTTAATAATCTCTTACTCAAGATAAAAATCCAGGTCCCATCAAGGTTTGCACACCTTGAATTTTTGTTACTCTAAATCCAGAACAGCCCCCTTACCTTTGTTCTTGCTTTTCATGGCAGTGGCCTTTTGAAGAGTCCAGGCCAGTTGACCTACAGCATGTCCACGTTCTGATTTGCTTCCCCATTTTTGACAAAAATATGACCAGAAGCGATGTTATGTAGTTCTTACTGCAACAAGTAAGGGGGTACCTGATGCCAGCTTGGTAATCCTAGGTTTAATGACCTGGTTAAGGTGGTGAATGCCAGATCTCCGTGTTACAATCACTTTCCTCTTTGAAAATAGTAACCTGTGATGTGCTACTTTGAGACTGGGTACCTATCATCCCCCCTAGTGTTAGTATTGATTGATGGTCCTTACCTGAACCAAGTCATTACATTAGTGATTTTCTGATTCTGTCATTTCCTTTGCACTTACTACCTGGCAGCCTTCTGCAAAGTGGAGCCCACCTTCCCTTCTCTTTCTCGCAGTATCTGCGGACTTACAGATTTTTATAAATGCAATGTCTATTACCATCTTTTTTTTTGTTTTTCCTTTTTTTGGTGGTTTTGGCCAGTCGTAGTCTTTTAAAGCCAGTGCCTGCATCCTTTTGATTAGTCTTGGGGCCTTTCCTTTCTTTTTGGCCCAAGATGTTCCAGGATCATGTGGATCAGGTTCTTTCTTAAGACTTGGAATTAGCCATTTTCCTAGAAGCGCTGGTTCCTTTTGTGGGAATGGCATTTAGAACTGGAATCTAGGTGCTCCTGGGATGTCATTGCCTCAAGGCCCTTTCCGTGGACAGAGCAGGAAAAAAACATTTAAAAAATATGAGTTTGTGTTGATATTTCCGATGGAGATAAAATTCTCTACATCCATATAATTACTTATTTTTATTTTCATAAAATACACATAGTTCCATAATTACGCTGACAATAATTTGCTAACAATAATAACTGAAAAAATTTCCAGATTTCTTTGCAGTTTTAAGAGAATTTTAGAGTGTATCCTCTTAAGTGTGTATAGAGTATTGAGTGACAAAAATTTGAATTAATTTTTTCTCTTTGGTTATATTATGGACTTGATATAGAAATAGATTCATTTATTTCTACTTGGTTCAATGTTTGGGTTTGCTTTTATTCATCTTTTTTAATTTAACTTTTTTTTTGAGTATGTGAAACATTTACCTAGTCTGAAGGCCCCACAGTGTAAGAGAAGGCTCACTCCTATCTTTATTCCCTCCAGCCAAAGAATTTATTTTTGATTGTGTCACTGACCGCGGGTAAATTATTAGTCCCTCTGACCTCCGGTTTCTCCAGAGGGTAAACACAGTGGCCATCTCAGAGCGTTGCTGCAAGCGTTCACTCGGTGAGCCAAAGTCCCCCACGTGGGGTGGCGCAGGGTAGGCAATCCTTAAATGCTGTCTGTTTATTTACTGTCCATTCTCCACAGAGCCTTGAGTCCACCTATCAGAAAGAGCCTTATCCAAGACCCCGGATCTCCCTTGACTGCGTGGGAAAACCCCATTTATCCTTTAAAACTCAGTCCAGATCTCACATCCTCTCTGAACTTTGAAGTCCTCCTCGCCTCCAGAAAGAAGCCATCATGTCATTGGGAGTGCTCCCACAGCTTATGGTGACATTGGCTGAGGGAAGTTTGAGGGCTCAAAGCCTGGCTCTCGTGCTGGCTGCGCCTTGGTGTCCCCACCCGCACCGTGGGGACAGCAGTTGGTTGGAGGACGGGCCCACGAGTTACCACTAGTAAAGCACTTAGCACTTTGCTGAATACGTGGATCTCTCAGTGAGTGTCCGACTGTGGTTCCCGTGCCATCATTGCGTGTTTCATGGGGAACGTGCAGTTTCCCCACAGGTGAGATGTGATGTCCTGGTCACTTGAATGACCGTGTCTCCCTTTCCTGGAGGGTCATCCCATCTTCAGCCTGTGTGGTTGCCAAAGATGGATTGTAATTGTTTGTTTACATGTTAGGCTACGAAGTCCTTGGGGACAGGGACTGTGTCATTTCTGGTCTCTGATCTAAGTTGACAGGCGTGAATGTTTCCTAGTGAAGCGGGGAAAATTCCCAAGGAGGCTGGAGTTCTGTGCACTAGGGCAGAAGTGTGGCTGTTCTATTGCTGTGCCAGGAATGTTACATATCTTTGATCAGAGGAGCGTTAGGTGCCTGCCCTCACTGAGTACGGGGTAACAAGTTGAAGTTAAATCCCAAGCCCTGCCAAAACATTTGAAAGTACTGGTTATAACCTGTTATGACCACATGGTGGCAGCAGAGGAGAGGGAATGAATAGTTTTATTGTTAAGTCAGTGGAGCCACAGACTGGATGGGGCCTGAGGATGATTGAAGCCTAGCAACATATAGAAGTCATTTTAGAGAATTTGTTTTTAGGAAATAGAACTAGATTTAGAAATGAGTAACAAAGAAAACAAATATTATTTGATAACTACAATATATATACACTTTCATATTATGGTTAGTTAAGTTTGAATGCAAAGCTGGCTGAGGAAGAGAAGAGGAGGGCAGAGGGTACCCAGCAGTCCCCAAGTTCAGAGTCCCATCATTTATCCTCGATGACGTCTCATCTCTCTCTCACTTACCTGAATTAGTGAGAGTGACAAACATATACTGAGACTTACTATGTGCCGGGGTATTGTTCCAACACTTTATAGGTATTTTCTCAGATAAATCTCATAACATTCCCAGGGAGATGTCATTATCCTCAGTTTATAATTAAGCAATTTGCCTGAGGTCAGTCAGCTAGTGAACAGTAAAGTCAGACCTGAAACCCTGAAACCCGGAGGTCAGAAGTGAGGATCTTAGCTGCTCGACAGCTTCTTTTCATGCCTCATAACATCCTATGGACCAAAGCAACTTATATGGCTGAACACAGGGTCATGAGTGGCGGCCAAGGCCAAGGATTCAGGGGCAGGTGCACCAGGGCAGTGCATGTAATCCACCAGACTCCCCCAATCTTAAATCCTTCTCCCTCTTTGGTGCTTGTAAAATACTTTGTCTCCTCCTGGCTTGGATCGTAACCTGCCTTGCTGTTTATGTATGTGAGAGTAAGAGCTGCACCTCTAGTCCTACTGCCCAGTAGGAGAGAGAGAGAGTGAGAGAGAGACGAAGAGGTAAAGCAGTAGGAATACAAGTAACAAAAAGGAGAACACAGGACAGACACATAGGGTAAAATGAGTAAGGAAAACAGGACAAAATAGATGTGAATAGGATGAGTTAAGAAAGTGTCCATGGTTCATACCCTGGCTGGTGTGGCTCAATGGTTGAGTGCCGGCCTGCAAATCAAAGGGTCGCTGGTTCGATTCCCAGTCAGGACACATGCCTGGGTTGCAGGCCAGGTTGCCAGTAGGGGGCACATGAGAAGCAACCACACACTGATGTTTCTCTCCCACTCTTTCTTCCTTCCCCTCTCTAAAAAATAAATAAATAAAATCTTTTTAAAAAAGAAAGTGTCTGTGGTTCAGAGTGAGTGAAATTTCTTTCCTTATCAGCTTTATGGGGTATTGATCCATTGCTGGTATTTTATTTTGTTTTACTTTTTCAATATATTTTATTGATTGTGCTATTGCGGTTGTCCCCTTTTTTTCCCTCATTGCTAATATTTTAAAGCAGTCAGTTTCATACTGAGAAAGAGTCTTTCTGCTCTGTCTGGCACGTCTAATGGATACGTTTCCTCCGCGGCAGCCCTTGCGTGAACAATGACCTAGGTTATAGGAGTGTTCTGTGTACCTCTAGAAGGAGGCATGAGTTTGCCATTTGTGATCGGAAACTCTTTCACTAAGGTCTCTCCAGTTGCTGCACTTTTGAAACGAAGGCAGCCTTACTTTATGCCTTATTTTTTCTAGATGAGGTGGTTCCTAGCGCTGCATATTATTTTGACCAAATGGAAGGGTGCACTGTATCGATGAGGGAGGGGGAGATAAACTGATTCTGAAATGGTCAGAGGTCCTTTCAGGGCAAACTCGGGGACTCTGGTGAGCGAGAGGAAGCAGGTTTCCTTGTGCGGCCCAGAGCCCTTCTGAAGAGGGACTGCAAATGCCCTGAGCGGAGGCAGCCTCTCCGGGATAAGGGTGAATCCTTGGAAACGCTTGGAACGAGTCAGTCATTTGCATGCGTTTGTTTTACTTCAGGTGTTAAAAAATGGACTCTTTCTATTCCATGGGGAAATGATCCAGGAAAACATTCTTCAGTGGATTTATAAAGTCCTTAGTGGTCTTTCTGCAGATGGTAGAAGGATTTGTCCTCTGTGCCCAGGTGAGTGTCAGGGCTACCTGAGGTAAAACAAGAGGCCAGATCTAGGAGGCGGTGGGGTGGGAATGGGACCCAGAGACCCACAGGCCTGGTGATGAGGCTGTTGACGCACCCACGTCCCTTCTCTTTCCCATGTCTGTGGGGAGTGGAAGTAGCTGAGGCGTCACCTGTCCTGGTGCCTGGCACGTAGCAGATGGTCAGCGACAGTTACTAACTCGAACTGAGTGATGGTTTGTGATGTGGTGGGAGGAGCACGATGCAGAGCCAGAGCGTCAGGAGAGCTGGGCCTGAGGCAGGCTGGTACGACAAATCAGGGCGGACCGCTTCCTTCCTGTCCCTGAGCCCGTTTCCCACAGGGTTTCTCGCAGGCCAGCATGGGACCTGCAGGAGGCACTGACCATGCTGAGGCAGAGACCGCATGCCCCGGTCAGAGGCCGAGGGCAGGAGCGAGGCTGTGCTGCAGTGTGGACTTGTCAGTCCCAATAGGATGAACGGGGTCCCTCTGAGACCCCCTGGCAGCATCCATGGCCCAGCTGCTTCTTCACCTAGAACCCCTGGTGTTCCTTTCCCCCGTGGGCCATCTCCCCAGTGTCTGAGGACAAGGGTGAAGAGCGACTAACTTGCTCAAGGCTTCCTAGCCATGAGGAGAATCACGGAGTCAGGCAGCCCTGGTGCGACATGCAGGTGTAACTGCGAGCACATGGTTTCACTTCCCAGAGCTGCTTCCTGTCCGGGTCTCAGGTTCCCCATCTGTGATACATCACCAGGCCATCCTCAGGACCGCTTCCAACTTGGACGTGTTGTGATTTTAAGGAAAAACAGAACAAAAGATACTGCCCAGGATATGGACCAGAGAAGGAAGAAAATTGGAATGAAAACATAAAACAGAGAGAAGACCAAAACAGCAGGTAAGAGAGCTCACCAACAGACATTCACTGCAGGAAAGTCAGAGTGGGGAATAAGCAGAAACAAGGTGGGGAGGAGGAGCATATCAAAGAAATAAAAATTCCAGATCTGAAGGGCACACGCGTTTCTATGGAAATGAGTAAGAATCCACAGCACCCAAACCGTGCCAGTTTAGAACATCGAGGCCGAGGAGAAGAGCCCAGTACCTCCCAAGGCCGCGGGGTGGGAGGCACAAGCACCCAGTGACATTCAGACAAGACTGCCGTCACATGTTTCATCATCAACAGCAGATGACACAACGCAGTCAAGCAATAAATCTCTTCAAACTCTGAAGGAAAGAAGTATTTTGAACCTAGAATTCCATATGAAAGCAAAATATCCATCAAGTGCGAGAGAAGAATAAAGGTATTTTCAGACTTGCAAAAAAAAAGTGCAAAAAGAACAAAAGAATCTGAATGACTCCCTGCGTCCTGGAAAAACCTTCCCCATGAAGTCAAACACTTACTGAGCACCAAGCAGATGCACAACTCTTTTGGAGAAAGCAGTGTGGACAGACAGACAGACACACCTACCGATCCTGAGGATCAAGGCACCTTGTGTCAATGCCTCTGTCCTCTCCTGTCCAGGTCTTGTTGCAGAAGGTATGGACAGCTCTCCAGGAGGGATTCTGGACGGGAGAGGGGTTTTAAGACATAGATTTGCTGAAAGGTATACTGAGGCTATCCCTGCAAAGGAGTAATCTAATTTCTTTCCACATTCTTCCTGTTAAAAAAATAAAATAAAACAATCAAACGCCCTCCCTACCCTAGTGTCTTCCTTTTCTTCCTCCATTGGGCGAGAAGAATCTGACCTTGGCTCCCAGGAGAGCACCTCTTGTGAAGCTCCCCATCATGTCCCACCCTCCAGGAGGGAAGGAGGATCAGGGTGAGCAGACAGGACGGGCACAGGAAGCCTGCTTATCAAATGTCTTTGAAACTAGCCCTGCTCTGACCTGTGTCTACATGGGTCCCGATAAACATTTGAACACCCTGAGCTGTTTGTAGAACATTCCCGTGCAATCATGAACACGTCCATGCGGGCATGCAAACCTGCGCAGCCTCGAGCTGCTCTCTGCAGATGCACAGGCTCGAGCCATGGCATACGGAGCTGCAGAGCCTGAGGAAGCAGCCAGCATGGCCATAGACCCACAGACCTGCTCATCATACACGTAATCAGGTGGCCAAACGCAGTCACGAAGGAGCCCTGAGGTCCGAGGGTGATGGTCACTCACCTACCCCTGGTCATGGAGGCTCAGAGCACCACGACTGCTCCTGGGACCCGTCACGCACTCTCCCCATGCCCGTTTATGCACACCAGTCATGCCTGATTCCCTCTCTGATCCCAAAATCACATCTTCCTGCACAGCCTGGGGGGCCCACAGCCTCGCCCCTTCACGCACGTGGCTGCACTCACTTGAGCTCTTGACGGGTCACAGCAGAGAAGTGCCACCTCAGCAGGGCACACGCATAGGCATACTGTCCTCCCGCCTCAATGACATTGGTGTACAGTCAGTGATGATGACGCACAACCACAGCCTCACAATCACCACGTTCTCTCACTCAGTGTGACTCACGCTCACAGTCACACACAGGAGGACAGATCTGCAGACCTTCCAGCCTGCCCCGGTCCCACCTGTCCCCTGGGGCCTCCTCACATCACAGGAGGGAACAGCAGCAGGGGCCAGTGCAGCCTGTTCCTGGGGGGCCCAGGAGGGCGTTAGCAGCCACAGTTACAGGTTTTGGGGCCTGGGGAGCACTTTACTTTCTCTCCAGAGGCAAAAGCCCCCTTGCCCTGGCCTTTATCCCTGGGGCAGGAGGCAGCTCAGTTCCCAGGCTTGTTACCCTTCCTCTCTAGGGCCCAATTTGATGGGGAGGGGTAGCTGGTGCATTTCCAATTTGGGACATTGAGGAGCCTGAATGGCAGCGAAGCTGTTGCCCCTCAGGGCTTGTGAAGCGGGGAAAGAGAAAGAGCGGACTCTGGCAGAGTGACTGGGATCAGAGAAGCTCAGGGTCTGTAGCAGGAGTTTCGGGGCCAACCCTCCTGTCCCTCTGCTTTTGCCGGCTTCCTGTAAGAAGTGTAGGTTGTGGGAGGGATTGTGCCTCCAGTGACAGGGCAATAGGTACGCCGGTGTGACTGTGACTCTGTATGTGACTACGTGTGTGAACGTGTGTTTGTAAGATTGTGTACTTGGGTGTAGAGAGAGTGACTGTGTCTCTGTACAACCGAACATGTCTGAGTGTTTGTGCATGAATGCTCCACTAGGCACCTGGGTCTGCGATGGAGGAGACACTGCTGGGTGTGTATCATGGTGTCAGGGAACTGTGGCCATGCGTCGCTTTGCAGGTGGGAGTGGCTTTGCCCCACTCACTGTCAGAACAAGCGAGAAGGCCGATTTTGAACATATGGACTTTCAATGATTCCCTATTGCCTACTGACTCAAGTCCATTCCGGCATTTGATGTCTAACCTCTGGGCTGTTCTCCCCAGTCCCAGGTCCTCCATCTTCACACTTCCTTCCCCTTCTTTCCCCCTCGATCCAGTTACGTGGGTTTCCTGAGACTGTCCTGCACACTCTGAGCTCATTTGGCCTCCGTGCCTTCGTGTACACTGTCCTTTGCCCATGGATGCCCCTTTCCCTCCATGACCACCCACGCTGCAGAACCCAAGTGCCCCAATCAGAACCCATCTTTCCTGCCTGGACGGCTTTTGTCTTCACTGCCTGTCTCAGTAGACAGTGTTAGAAGAGGGTTGACAGGGAAATGCTGATCAGAATCGGCCTCATCTCAGTAACAACTGGGAGAACTGGAAAGAGGATGAAACTGGAGTCATGGTTTTTTAAAAAAAGATTTTACTTACTTGTTTTTATACAGAAGGGATGGGAAGGAGAAAGGGAGAGAAACAATGTGAGAGAGAAACATTGATCAGTTGTCTCTCATATGCACGCTGGCCAGGGACGGAATCCACAACCCAGGCACCTGCCCTGACTGGGAATCGTACCCACAGCCTTTCGCTTTGTGGGGTGACGCCCAACCCATTGAGCCACACTGATCAGAGATGGAGCTGACATTGGACTCTGGCCATGCTCCGCCTCCCGTTGGAAACGCCTTCTATTGCACCCAGGGTCCATTCCTGTACTGCGTGGGAGCGCTTCTCAGGCAGAACGCAGTGCTTTGGGCCCATGAGTAACTGAGTCAGAGAGACAAAGAAAATCTGTCAAAATTGCGAACTGGGATGGATGAAAGGCCCGAGAGCACTGGGTCTGAAAGGCCCAGGGTGACTCCAGCTTGGCGCATTGCGGTCATCTTTGTCCAAGAGGTCAGGGCTGTGACATTCGATCTCCTAACCCCAATTCTGCCTCTGGGTGTTGTCACCTTGGCACAAAGCAGTTTACCCTACCTGACCCCGTGCTAATGTAAGCATTCTCGTAACTCTGAAACTCAAGTCCACTGTACCAACTGCTACCCTTTAGCTTTAAGAAACATTACCCATTTTCCATACTTTTAAATAATTCTTTAATTAAGGCTCTGAACACATCAGTTTGATACTTAAAATGCTCTTTGTGTGCCTAACTCTTATCTGGTTCTGAACTAGGGTAACTCTCATAATAACGAGACTCTGACTTGAACTTGTCACAGACATCACCCACGCAGCAACTTAACTCAAGCCCAGGAGAACTAATAACTTAAATTTAATGGAGCAATAAAAATAAAACCTGAACTCCAATCTTAATTAGTCCTGCACTCTAACACTAATCCTAAAATATTTCTAATAAGAGTTCAAGTTTATCCAAACTCTGACTCCTAAATGTATCCCAAATCTACTAATTAAAATCAACCCAAATCCCAAAATTTACATAATTTTAATAGAATCCTAAATTTTCCCAATTGCTTTTATTTTTAATTTTTTAATTTATTGACTTGAGAAAGGGGGGAAGAGAGAAAATGAGAGAGAGTGAGTGAGAGAGCGAGAGAGAGAGAGAGAGAGAGACATTGATTTGTTGTTCCACTTGTTCGTATGCATTCATTGGTTGTTTCCTGTATGTGCCCCCACCAGAGATCCCAGGGCATATCTGGAGGACACTCCAACTAACTGAGCTAATGGGCCAGAGCCTCCCAATTGCTTTTAAACTCCAAACCTAACCCTGGCTCTACCCTAACCCTGGCTCTACCCTAACCCTAACCTTAGTCATAGCCATAACCTGAACCCTAATCCCAACCCTGTTCTAACTGTAACAATAATTTTGGTCTTTCCCTGACCTCCATTGTAGGCCTGAACTAATCCAACCTTGACCCAACTGGGTGCTGTTCAGCCATTTCCCTGAGAGATGCAAGACATGGGTCAATAGGGAGGGGTCTTTGGCATGAGTGGGTTCTGGAGAGGATCTCCTGGGGTCAAGGAGAGCAGGAATGGACTCACTGGTTATGAAGAACCTTAAAAGGATGAGAACCTAGAAACACCTGCAGCCAACCCAGCTCTTACCTGGTATTTCTTGGAATCAGCCTCCCACAAGTACAGTGGCAAATAAATCTATGTTACTGACCTGGTAACACCAGTGAGCTTTTGAACAGTCAGCTCAGTAGCAGCATGAACCTGATCTTGGTTCTGACCCTAGGTCTAGCCCTAGATAACCCCTACTAGGTTCCTGCCTCCCTTCTGCAAGCTTCCTTTTCTCCCCCGGTTCAGTCCCCCACATAATGGCAAGGGATACCCAAGCCAGAGGAACATCTACCTTTACCCACAGTGTAAGGGCAAGAAAGTGTCCTCTGCATCTCCGCACAGTCCGTCCCAAACAGCGTCTACAGACCTGTCCCTAGTGCCCCCGCCCAGGACAGCAGGATCGGCTCCAGGTCCTCTGGAGGGCAGCCTTGACCTCCTTGTTGCGGAGGCTGTAAATGAGTGGGTTGAGAGCTGGAATGACAAGGGTGTAGAACACAGATGCCATCTTGTCAGTGTCCAGGGCGTAGCTGGAGCTGGGACGAAGGTACATGAAAATGAGGGTCCCATACAGCATGGACACAGCCATGAGGTGGGAGCCACAGGTGGAAGCTGCTTGCCGACGGCCCTCAGCCGAGCGCATGCGGATCACAGCCACAGCAATGAATCCATAAGACACAACAATCGCCAGCACTGTGGCCATCTGGATGAAGCCACAGACGGCAAAGAGGAGAATTTCATTGAGGCTGGTGTCATTGCACGAGATGGCCAGCAGTGGAGGGATATCGCAGAAGAAGCTGTTGACCTCCAGGGAGCCGCAGAAGCTTAGGCGGAAGGTGAAGGTTGTGTGGATAAAGGCGCTCACCGCGCCACCCATGCCTGATGCTCCCAGCAAGGTCAGGCATAGACGCCGTGACATGGCCGTTTGATAGAGGAGAGGGTTCCCGATGGCCACGTAGCGGTCATAGGCCATGGCAGCCAACACACAGCACTCTGCATCAGCCAGCCCTGAGAACACAAACATCTGGAGGGCACAGGCTGCGTAAGGGATGGTGGCATGGGGCAGCAGCAGGTCCACCAACATCTTGGGGGCGATGGCTGAGGAGTAGCAGGCATCCAGCAGGGAGAGGTTGGCCAGGAAGAAGTACATAGGTGTGTGGAGCCGGGCATCCACGCAGATCAGCAGCACCATGCCCACATTCCCCATCAGGCTCACCAGGTAGACGGGCAAGAAGATCAGGAAGAGGGTCAGGCGCAGGTCCCAGCGGTCTGTGATGCCCAGGAGGATGAATTCAGCAGGGACCACCCTGGCCCCGGTGACATTCTCTGGAGTCATCCTGCAGGACAGAGACTGAGGAGAGACAAAGCAAGAGGGTGATGAAAGAAAGGTCATGATCACCTTGGAAGAGAAAGTACTTTGCTTTGGGAATCAGCCACACTTGGATTTCCATCTTAACTGTGTAATAAGATTGTGTGACCTTGGACAAGCAATATAACCTCCCAAAACTTTGTTTCTGATTCTGAGACATCACACAATTTAACATTCGCAAGTGCAGGAGTCTTGTCTGTCTAATTCACTTTTATATTCACAGTTCTGAGAACGTTGCCTGGCACATAGTAGGTACTTGATAAATATTTGCTAAATGAGTGAATGATGAATGGGATGATAGTGTCTGGCCAAGGATTGAAAGTCCCATGACTACATACACGTTCTCCCCTCCAGTTTCCCAAGGGAAAAGGGACAGTGGGATGGGCAGAGAGAGTCTCCTGCTCTAAAGGGTAACGCCTGTGCTCTTGATGTTTGCTGGGAGGACACATTTCACAGGGGCAGGGCCGGGGAAAGGAAAGTGCAGCAGTGGCTGGTATCTGTGGGAGAGAGCAAGGGTGGAAAGAAGTGATTTGAATGTGTTCCAGGGCCAGACTCGTGGCCTCGCTGAGCATCAGTTTTCCCATTTGTGTTAGCAGAAAGAAAAAGCTGCAAGGATTCGGTGAGATAGTGCACAAAACGCATCTCCCGCAGGGCCTGGCATGCAGTTGGCATTTCACAGGGGGCCAGTGAATTTGGCTGCACTGCGCTAGGTCTCTTGCCTCGATACTGGAAGGAAGCAACTTTAAGGCTATCAAAAGTAGTGTTACTTCCAGAACAGGAAATGTTGCTTCTCACCCCTGGGCTTTTTACACTTGCTCCTTCTGCCTAGAGCCCAGTTCCCCTTTTGGCGTTTGACAGAAACTATCTCTGACGTACAGACTTCCCTGATGCACTCAAAGGAAACCCAACCTTCCCCTGCTGCACTGGAACTTACATCCATCACAGCCCTTCATCAGTCTACGGCACGTATCATTTGTGTCCGCCTCTCCCTCGGGCTCTGAGCGCCTTGGTTCAATATTCACTCAACAAACATTCACTGACCACTACTATGCATTATAGAATGGCCCTGCAATTCATGTTTGTACCTCTAGGGTCTGGTCTACAATCAGTATTCGATAAATACCAGTTGAATGTATAAAACAGTGAAAAGAATCAGAACATTAGCAGCATGCAGACTTGGGTTTGAGCTCATGTTCCATCACTTTCCAGGGTGCAACTTCGGGCAGGTCACTTCGCTTCTTTCTGCTTGCTTTCTCACTGTAAGGTAGGAAACATTCAGGGTGGGGCAAAAGTAGGTTTACGGTTGTGAGCACACAAAACACAGGGTTTATTCATGTATTATTATGTATTAATTATTGTATTATTTTTCCATATGGAAATTACTTCTCCATATGTAAACCTACTTTTGCCCCACCCTATACTACCATCTCTGTTGGAGGGTCTTACGAGGCCATAGGTGTGTGCGGCACAGGGCCTGGAGCCGAGTACTGTATGTTTTTCTCCCTCTCTTTGTGAGAAGTTGACATATTTGGGACCTACTGTGCTTGGTGAAGAGGATGAAGATGAAGGTTTTCCTGCAGAACACAGCTGGGGTGAAAAAATTTGACAGTATCACATGTCAAAGCACAGGTTGTGCTGGTGGAAATGTAAACTGGGAGGTTTGGAGGACAGTTTGCCGGTTGCTACCCCCAGCTGTGCACACCCAAGCGTCTCAGTCTGCCGGGGTGTTGTGACAGAGCACTGTGGGCCCGGAGGGGTAAGCAGTGCACATGTGTCTCTTGCACTTCTGGGGGCTGGGGAGTCTGAGATCAAGGTTCCAGCAGGGCTGGGTTCTGGTGAAGGCCCTCTTTCTGACTTGCTGGTGGCTGCCTTCTTGCTGTATTCTCACTCAGCAGAGAGAGTTAGAGAGCAAGCCGTCTGGTCTCTTCTTATAAGGATACTAATATCATCATGAAGCCGCCACCCTTGTGACTGCATGACCACCCAGTTACCTCCCAAAGGTCCCCCTTCCAGGTGTTGTCACATTGGGGGTTAGGATTCAGACATGAATTTGGAGGGCAGGGCAGAAACATTCAGTTCCTAACACCTAGTAGTTTTACTTCTTGGTGTTTACATTTGAAAACTCTTGCACATGTACACAAGGAGACACGCACAAGGGTGCATGCACCCCTCATCTCTTTGTAATGGCCAAACATTAGCCACACCTGAATGTTTAGTAAGGGCTCACGAGAGTTAAACAGGAATGGATTCAACTTATATGTATCCATGTGGGTACATCTCAAAAACAAATTGAGATAAAAACATAATTTGCAGAAAAACATACAGATTGATGAAAAAGCACAAAATCATAATATATGTTTTTATGTATATGTACAACACATGGCTGGTTGTTCCAACCAAAGGTAGGGCCCCCGCTAAAGGGCCTCTGGGTTTCATCATCTTTGCCTATCCCCATGTCCAGAGCTGATCCTTCTTACCTGTTAAGACTCAGCTCAGGGGTCGTTTTTCCACGAAGTTGTACCTGAACACCCCATCACCCGGCCTTTCAGGCCAGAACCTGGTTTACTGGGCTCTGTGTTATAGCCCTACTCCTCTGTTTTATAATTATCTTTCTAAGTGCGTCCCTCACCTAATGGAGCCTTTGGGGCCATGCCTAACTCTTCCCTCTGTCCTTAGGAATACAGAAATTTAGGGGTCTTCCCCTCCTCCTTGTGGGGGTCACTGGTGGAGGGCAGACGGCCTGTGGAGGAAGAGAAAAATGTGGGGTTCCAGCTCCACCCAGAACGCAGTTGGTGGCAACCCCAGTGTGTTTCTGTTTGTCCACATGGAAAGCAATCATGACTCACCTTCACGAAAGTGAGGAGTGGAGCTTCTTCGAGCGCCTCTCCATTTCTCCATCTGTGAAATGGGAACAGTGAGACTTCTGGGCTTTTAAGTTTCTTTGAAAATTTTGGGTGCAAGGATTCCCAAACTTCAGTTAAGTAGCTGTTGGTGAGTGAGTGAGTGCATGCACACAAAATGCAGAGAGTTAACTCTCTATTAATTTCTCTGTTTTCTTATTGCCCGAAAGGAGTAATCCTGATATTCTAGGGTGTCTTTCCTTGAAGGTACGAAACCTGACTTCCAAAGAAGGAAGAGCTTGTCCCAAGATGTGCAGCTATGAAGGGATAGAGCTCAGATTTGGCTCCAAGTCAAATTCTCATTGTTTTTAAGCAAACACCCTGTTTTAGGACTTTTCATAGAGAACAAGCTTGTCATTGCCCTTGCCTTGCCTTGGTCCTCTCATCTTTGGGTTGAGAAAAATAGACCAGATCGGTGGTTCCTAGTCTACTCTCTAGACTTCTGTCAATAGAACTACCTGTGGAGCTTCGCAAAAAAGTATTTGGTCATGTGCAGTGGCCAGAAATTCTTATTCAGTTGATCTAGAGCAGAGCTCAGAAATCTGTACCTGAAAACATCTTCCAAGTGATTCTGATAAGCAGCTTAATTCAAAACCCTGAGCAGCAGCACTTCTCCATCTTCAGAGTGCATGGGAACCACCTGGGGCTCTGGTTAAATGTAGATTCTGTCTCAGAAGGACTGGGAGGGGCCTGAGCGTTTGCATTTCTAACAAACTCCCAGGTGATGCTGAAGCTCTTGGTTTGAGCACCACAGCATGAATAGCAAGAGCCTAGGTCACATTGAACAGTGTTTCCAGCTCTAACATCTTAAGATTTTAGCTTTCTGGAGGGTTCTCTTAGCTCCTTTCTCTCTGCTGAAACCTTCATTTGACTCAGTCTTTCTCTCCAGGCTCCACTGTACTCATGAGCACATGTAAGTCTAGTGAAGCTGGCCTGGCATTTCTCAATATGTTGCTTGCTCATTTCCTATCAAGTTTATGTTCTTAGCTCATTCTTCCCCAGCACACAGACACTGGATATGTCTTGGTCCAGACATTAGCTGCTGTCACCGTGATGGTGTATGGTTATTGGGTTGGTTGGACATACCTAGAAGGTGCAGGTGGGTGGGGAGTTTTTCTGGCAGAGCAGCTTCAGGCAAGCCTTTGGGGGGAGATAATAAGATCATGCCCCAACTCAGAGGTAGGAACAGAGGTTCTTACTCTCCTCTTGGACCCTGAGGGAATAGCCTCTTTCTGTTTTCCTCCTGACTCCTCCTTCCCTCCCCTTTCTCATGGACTCCTTAGAGACTATCTCTCCACATCCTTTGGGGACTCTGTGACAGCTAGTGGCAGGGGAATGTCAGGGATGACTCAATCGGTGTCTGGAGAGGTTGGAAAAGTTTGGCTGAGTGGGTCCCCAGGTTCGCTTGGGAAAGACAGTCATGCACCTTGATGAGATGAGTCCCTTTGGCTCACTGTCCCCACCCATTCTTTGGGACTCAATATTTTTATTATGCTTTATGGTCTTCTACACAAACACATATTCTTCTTGTGGTTCTCTTAATCCTTCATATTGTTATGCTTGCCTGAAATGTCCAGCTGCTCCCTTATCTGGAGCACTCTCCCTTTTTGTTGCAGAACCCACTCAGATATCACCTTCTGCTTGAAGCCTTCCTGCCTCTACAGCAGAGCCACTCTTTCCTTCTGTGCATCTTTCAGATGCATATCACATGCACAGCATGAACCCAGCACAGGCAAGGAAACATGATTGTGTCTGATGCTGCAGCAGACTGGAAGCAAGCTGAGGCCAGGCCCAAAAAGATGGGAATGGGGTGAGCCTGCAGTTAGAACTGAGTGGCTCAGCCTGTGGGGAGTAGATGGTTATGGGGTGGGAAGCTGCAACATGGAATCACCTCATTTCATATGGTGCTTCTTACAGCTAACTTGTCATTCATGTTAGCAGAGTGTTCGCCAATTCACGTAATTCATGCTTATTGCCCTCTACCATGTTCTGGGCTTAAATTTAAGATCTTAAACCAAATAGCCATGGTCCCTTTTTTTCCCCCATGGATTTTATAGGGAGAGTCAGAATTAACTAAATAAAAACACAGGGGACAGTGTTTCAGCCTGGAGTGATGAATTGTGCAAAAGCCTGGAGGTGGGAATGCAGATGGAACATTTGAAAAACTGAAAAGTCAGTGGGGCTGGAACTCGGAGAATGATGGGGACAGAGCTGTGACTGAGCCAGAAGGCAGGTAGAGGACAACTAGAGGAGACTGAGAGGTCATGTTGAAGTTTTTGTTTCCGTTTTTTCCCCCTGAAAGTGGAGTTGCTACTGAGAGGTTTAAAGAAGGACTGAGACATGATGAAATTTTCATTTGAAAAGATCACTCTGATTGCTGTGAGCAGAAGGGATGGAAGAGAGATGAGTGAGCAGTGTGGTCACAGTCCAGGATAGAGATGATGGTGACCTGATGGTGACAGAGAAGAAGGGGCACCTGTGGCACGGGGGAACAGAGCAGCGAGCTGCCCCTGAGTAGGCAGAATGCTGGGGACACTAAGCAAAGCTCTTCCAGGCAGGGCTGCCGTTTCAGTTAGATGTGTATTCTTAATAAAAACATTTCATCAGACACATGCTTTACATACATTTTCTCCCTTTCAGTGGCTTGTCTATTCATTCTTTTAATGGTATATTTGAAGCACAGAACTTTAAAAAACATTTTTTTAAAGATTTTATTTATTTATTTTTAGAGAGAGAGGAAGGGAGGGAGAAAGGGAGAGAAACATCAATCGGTTGCCTCTTGCATGCCACCAGTCGGGGACCTGGCCCACAGCCCAGGCATGTGACCTGACTGGGAATTGGACTGGGACCCTTTCAGTTTGCAGGATGACGCCCCACCCACTGAGCCACACAAGCTAGGGCTGGAACTTTTTTATTTTGATGAAGTCTATTTATCCATTTTTTTCTATTACTGCTTATGCTTTTGGGGTCATACCTAAGAAGCCATCATGTGAGACAAGCCACAGATTCACTATCATGCTGTCTCCTAAGAGTTTTGTAGTTTTAGTTCTTAACTGAGGTCTATGGTCCATTTTGAGTTAATTCTTGTGTGTGGTGTGAGGTAAAGATCCAACTTCATTCTTTTGCATTGAGGTGACCAGTTGTCCCAGCACCATTTGTCAAAAACACAACTCTTTCTCCGTTCAATTGTCCTGGCAGCCTTGTTGAAAATAAAATGACCAACCTCAATGGTTCTGAATATTTCCTTTATGTTATTCTTGGTCTTAGCAGGGCAGAAATAGGAAGCATAGATAAAGCAACAGAGGAGCTCACAAGAAAAACAGATCATGTCCAGATGATCAGAGTGAACGGGGGTGAGAGGGGGCTTTTCTGAAGACCATGCGGGACACAAACAGGGTGGGCCTGGAGTAGAGAAAGGTGCCACAGAGGGAAAAATAGCACTTAAACAAAAGGCTCTGGGGAGAAAAGCATATGGTATATATGAGTGAATGATAGGTCAGATGTACTCAGCCTCCCATTTTTAATAATTATGTGACGTGAAACGGGGAAGAAACTCCTGTAGAAAATGAGAGATGTGAGGGAGATAATTACTTTAATGTTTGATATTATTCTAAAATATATTGTTTAAAAGTTCTATGTCATTTCAGTAAAAATAACACATTGTATACTAAAAACCAATGAACCATATATTTTAAAAGGATGAATGTTATGGTATATGAATTATATCTCAATAAAGCATTAAAAATCACATATCACACTGAAAGGAGCAAACACTTCATGTGAACTCTGCATAGAGAAGGATTTTCCAATAATAACACTGTCAGAAGAGTCACAAGGAGATTTTTTAAATCAGTTGCATCTGTGTAAGTTAAAAACTTATGTATGTCAAAAGATCAAAAAGAAAACTGAGGGAAGCAGAGGTGATGGGCAAAGCTTGCATCATAAGTAGGAAAGTGCAGAGTTTAAAATTCTAATACAGAAAGGACTTAGACAAGTCTTTAAAGTAGTCAAATGGCATGAAGAAATAATGAACAGAAGAATAAATAAAATTTATTTACAGACAACAGTTAGTAAGCAAAAATAATCAGACAAAAAAGACGTATCTTTTTGCTTATTATATTTGCAGCAATTAAGTAAAAAAAAAATAGAACAGAAAGTACTAGTAGGATGCAGAGAAAAGAGGACTCTTGAAGAATGTCTGCGGGAATGTAAATCATTAACAGTTTTGTAAACTCTTTAAAAAATATGTTTATAGATGAGAGGGAGAGAGAGGGAGCGAAAGAGAGAAACATTGACTGCTTGCCTCTCATACATGCCCTGACTGGAGAATGAACCCAAAACCTAGGCATGTTCCCTGACTAGGGATTGAACCCCCAAACTTTTGATGTACGGGACGATGCTCCAACCAACTGAGCCACCCTGGCTAGAGCCAGTTTTGTAAACTCTTTTGCCAACATGTATCATGAACCAGAAAAATGTTCCACCCAGCAACTTTACTTCTTAAAAGTTGTTGTAAGAACCTGGGGAAATCTATATAGGTAGGTTTATGTACAATGATTTTCACTGTTTCATTATTTATAATAGAATAATTAGAAGACTCTAATAATCCATAATGGAAGATTATATATAAATATGGTACCTGCTTCTGCTATAATATTAATTATGAAAACATTTATAAAGATTTAATAATATCCTTAAGGAATCTTAAGGAATGAAATACATTATGTCCTAGAAAATATGTAAAAAAAAAGATAAAATAGATTAGTGGTCACGATCATTGCCTTCAAATGTCATGTAGAAGAGACAACATTCATATCTTCTATAACCCCAGAGTACGGAGATATGAATAATATGTAGACTCTACCTAAGGCCCAGGGTGTGATTCTGGATTTATTTATATGTCTTCATTGTAAATGTATCTTGTGTGTAAAAGAGTGTATAAAAGTATTTATGTGCTGTTTAAAGAATAATAATAAAATTAATGTCCATTCTTCCGCCTCTCTGCTTTAAGCCTTAAACAGTATATGGCTCAACCCTCTAGAAGACTTGTGTGCCCCTTTTAAATCACATGCTTTGTTGGAGGTGGTCGTGGGGAGGATGTGACCACGGGCTGACCTGAGAGCTGCATCCGGGCAATCGTAGGCTCCTCACCCCGCCCTCGGCGCTGACCGGAAGTGCTCCCGTTCCCACCGTGGCAGCCATTTTCAAGGACGCAGCCTCCGAGGTGTTGAGACCAACTGCACCGTATAGGTGACTTAACCCGGTGAAAGCCTGTGAGTAAACTTGAAGATTCCGGCGGGTGGGGGCGGAGACTTCCTCGCCTTGTGGCGCCCAAGGCGAGCCTTGTAAGTTCTCTTGCTTGTTACTCTGCCTCCTGCCCACCGGACCTGGAGAGGCCTGGGCTCCTTAATGAGGCGCTCAGGGTCCTCCGTGGTTCCGGCTCCTTTGCCATCTGACATACGTATGTGTCTTAACTGTATGCAGTAGTGGTTGGATTTGCCCCTTTTGGTCCTTTTTCTGGTGGAAATTAAACTTTTTGTAATCTTCCGTAAATTGCGTATTTTGCTCAACGTTATTCATTGACCTTTACTCAGGTGGATGCACGTAGCTGAAGGGCATTCTGGTCCACTTGTCTTATAGAGGTCACCGCTGCTCATTATAAACTCCTGCCCTCTGCAGAATTTCAGATTGCAGAACTTTAGGATTTGGGATTATATGTATGTTGTCTAGGATTCCTTAGCACTTTCTGGGGGAGGACTCCATAATCAAATACCTCGTATAGTCAACCCTTGCTGTACGCGGCTCACTTATTGTGGCTTCACTGTATCGTGGGCTTTTAAAAAATATATATCTAATTCTGTATTGCCAAGTTTTCACTGTATCATGGGATTTTGTGGTATATAGTTATTTATATAATATTTATGATTTTAATTATTTTTGCCTAAACAATTTAAAACAATATAAAAATATAAAAAATGTTGATTCAAACATGTTAAAAGAATATTAAATAGAAATAAAATACAGTATGTATTTCATCAGTGGATGAGTACCATACTGTACACGATGGAAATGTGATATGCCACTACCACTTGTGTAAGTTTGCCAATGTGAGATTGTACACAGCACACTATTGGCTGATGGAATGGAAGGCAACCAACCACAGCACTGTGTTCTGTATCCTGGGCACTGATTGGCTCAATGACTGTAGCATCAGTCTGTTTGCTTTCCCACACTGTGCGCATACGTTCAGCATCTCTCCTTGTCCACTTTACATCACCGTCTGATTGCTGCGTGTAGTGTTGCTCTGCAGTGTTGTGTTTTTGTGAAACTTTTGTAAAAGTTTGAATTTATTTCAAGCCCTATGATGCCACCTAAATGTTCTGTGCCTTCTAAGGCTTCTGGCAATACCCAAGCACCAGAGGAATATGCTTACCATCAAAGAAAAGGTGGAACTTCTCAACATGTTAAAGGAAGGCAAAAGCTACGCAGCTGTAGGCTGCCATTATGGGATCAATGCATCTACTGTTCGCTACATAAAGAAAGACAAGAAGAATATTAGGTGTACAGCGACAATGTCTTTTAACAAGACTGCAAAAGGGGTGGTCACTTCCTGCAATAAGGCCATTGTGAGGATGGAGTCTGCATTGGCCCTGTGGATAAATGATTGCAGGAAGAAGACTATCTCGCTGGATACCAACACCATCCAGATGAAGGCCAAGAAATCTTATGATAGTTTGGCGGAAAGCACGGATGTTCACGACGGTGATGAAGATGAAGACGATGACAATGATGCAGAAGCAGGACCGTCGAGTGCTTCTCCCACCAGACCAACCCTATTCAGTGCCAGCAAGGGCTAATTTGACAAATTTCAGAGACACTTTGGACTCAAGAGCATTTCTCTGCATGGAGAAGCTGCCTCTGCGGATAAAAAGCAGCGCCAGCAATTCCCCGATAAACATAACTATGTTTATCACTTGGAGGAAGAGATCAGTTACGCTTACACCTTTAGCGGAAATAGAAGTTACCACCCAGGGCGAAGATACTGCACCACCTGATGAAGCGCCTGATGAAGTGGTGCCTTCAGAAGAGCTGTAACGCTCTTCTTGGCTGTGCAGTACATTCATCTCATCATCATCACCTTCAGCGCCATCAGTGCTGCACAGCTACATAATTCATGATCTTCATCATTCAAGTTGTAGCATACTTCACTGGTGAGGACCCATATAGAATTTTATATGTTGTTAAAACTACGTAGGTTTAAGAATGTAGAAAGTGTTTAAGAGCATAAGAAGCATTTGTAAGAGTGTGGGAAATGTTAATAAGAGAGTGGGAAAGGTTTATAGGAATGTGGAAGGGGTTTATAAAGCCTTAAAATAGATATAAATAATAAAATAAATATAACACTGTTACTTGGTGGATTTTCCCCTATCACGAAGGTCTCTGAAACATAACTCCCGCGATAGGTGAGGGATCACTGTATTTCTACAACTAAGTCACACTAAGTTCAGTCACACTAAGTTCAACTAATACAGACTATTAATAGCTTTATGTAAATTCAGGTCATGTTTTCCTGCTAAATGAGTTCACTGTAAAGCTTCACATATGAATATTATACCAGGTATGATAAATACATACTTTTAAATAGCCACATATCATTCCACATGTTACAAAATGAGTTTACTGAAACTCTCTGAAATTCTTTCATTAGTTTTTGGATTTTAGGATTGCATCTATGGCATTGTGGACTTACATTCCATTGTGGAATTGTACCATAATGTGTTTATCCATTCTAACGTTGGTGGACATTTGAGTTTGTTGCCAGGTTTTTGACATTTTTTCACAAAACTGTTTATTCTCTTAAATGGAACTCCTCCTATTCTCATTTGAAAAATGGAAAAATAAAGGCCCCAGCCAGTGTGGTTCAGTTGGTTGGAGCGTCATTCTGCAAACTGAAAGGTTGCAGGTTTGATTCCCAGTTAGGCACATGCTGGGTTGCAGGTTCTGTTCCCAGTTGGGGCACATCTGAGAGGCAACCGATTGATGTTTCTCTCTCACATCAGCGTTTCTCTCCCTCTCACCCTCCCCCACTCTAAAATCAATAAGCGTGTCCACAGGTGAGGATAAAAAAAAATGACATTTGAATAAATTGGCCTAGCTTCCATTACTCATTTCTTCTTATTTTTAAATTCAGATTTTGCTGTATTGCAAAAAACTAATTCTTTTTTTAATCTTTTTTTATTGTTATTCTGTTACAGTTGTCCTATTTTTTCCCCTATTTCAATGGGCAAATTTCTAGAAACATATAATCTTCCAAAACTGAATAATTTCGTCTTTAAAAATATCTCCGTGGGGAAATTGGAAAAGCATGTTAGTCAACCATTCTCTAGAGAGAACATATCTACAATAAATTTCATTTATCATTTCTTTGTTCTATTATTGATATTTTAATGATGGCTCAAGATTTATTATTTCAGCAGCTGAAAGCCTTGTATTCAACTTTAGGTCCTGTTATCCACAAGCTTATTACCCATAAAATCTGCTGGTTGTAAAAACTTGATGAAATAATTGAGGCAAAAGAGTTCCTGAGAGCATATGTAGTATCTTACATTACTATTGCTGTTGACAGTAACATAATCAGGGAAGGATTAGTTAAGCAACAAATTTACACTTACTCGTTTGTGTGTGGTTAGGATTATGTAATAGTCATTAATGCCGATCACCAAATACTTTTGGCTCTCCAATTTACAGATACACTGTTGGATTGTGCCTTGGGCTCCATTTTGTTGGGTGGGGTTATGAGATTAGATGGAGACAATGAGTTGTGGTCAGAAGTGTTGTAAGTCACTTCTGAATGTGAGTATTTATTTTTCACAGCAAAATCTTTGAACCTTTCACAGCTTCTCTGATTAATGTTTACAAAGGTGACTGCTCCATTAGCTTTGGTATAAAATGAGCAGCATCCTTATACTTTTTTTTTTACGGTGGACATTCAGTGTAAATAAGAAATAGACCTTTGGTTTTAAGTTCCAAAGATTTTTGAGATTGTTTGCTTTCCACAGCATAACGTAGCTTATCCTGACTGATAGACATTGCTTATCCCAGGGTATAAGGAACATTTCAGTGAGGATTCTGGTGATGTGGAGAAAGGAGGAATTAAGAGGAAAGAGAAAGGGGTTGAGTACTGAGTATTCACATTGTGATAATACTTCGGTGTTGGTCGAGTTTACATCTGCTTTCTATATTCTATCTTTCCAGTGTTGTTATTCCTGCTCTCTAATTGAACAAGCTTCACAGTGCTTTTCACTGTTTCTCAAACACAATTCAGTATTTTTAAGAGATATTATTTATTCATTTTTAGAGCAAGGAGGAAAGAGAGAGAAAGAAAGGGAGAGAAACATTGATGTATGAGAGAAACATCAAATGGTTCCCTTTCGCACATGCCCCAGCTTCCTGGGACTGGGCCTGGGCCTGTAGGGTAGGAATTGCTCTGACTGGGAATCAAGCCAACAACCTTTTGGTTTGCAGGATGATGCTCCAATTAACTGAGCTACACCAATCAGGGTATAATCTGGTATTCATTGCCTCTTCCTACTTGGGTCAACTCCACTGTTTGAAATGCTCTGCCCATTTCCTTGTGTAATGAACTTTGATCTGTAAAAGTTCAAATCAGCCTTAAGGACAATCTTAGTTCATTCCTCAAAGAGTCTGCCAGTCCCTGACCGAATCCATCCAATTTCTTATTCTGAAAACTAATTGAACTTTAGAATTCCTTGAGGACTAGCTGCTGTCAAACTTATAGAAAACCTATTTGGAAATAGCCTTATTCCACCATGAGGGTGTAAGAAATTGTTTTCCTAAAATCTAGATTCCTAGCAATACTTAGTCTAGGATTAAACATATATTTGTCTACATTCACTGATAGGCACCAAGTATTATAGCTTCCTGGTCACTGTTCTTACTGCTATTCAGCACTACCTGTCATGACCTCTGTGGGTGCCATGTGAGAAACAGCAGGAAGGAGGATAACCTATCATCTCTTAGGTCACCTCCCAATTATGATATTCCATCATCTTGTTCTTTCTATGAGTGAATTCTGTCCCTTAGTTTCCTCAAACCCCTCTTCATATCTTTGTTTCTAAGGCTGTAGATAAACGGGTTCAACATGGGTGTCACTACTGTGTACATAACTGTGGATACCCGGTCCTTCACCACTGAGTACATGGAGAGAGGCCTGAAATAGACGTAGATGGCACTCCCATAGAACAAGATTACCACAGTGAGGTGGGAGCCACAGGTAGAGAAGGCCTTCCATTTCCCGGCTGCTGAGTTGATTCTGAGTACAGTGATGATGATTCGTAGGTAGGAGAAGAGAATGCACAGGAATGGGGTCATGATGACTGCGAGGGTCTCAGTCATGATGACAATCTGACTGGAGGAAGTGTCAGAGCAGGATAGCTTCAGCACAGGCTGGGTATCACAAAAAAAGTGCTTAATGACATGGGAGGCACAGAAAGACAGGCGGGACATGAGCAGCACACGGAACAGGGAGTGCAGGTGGGAGATCATGCAAGAACCCAGCAGCATGAGGAGGCAGCGTTGCAGGTTCATAACCACATCATAACGGAAGGGGTTGCAGATGGCTACTAGCCGGTCTATGGCCATAGAAGCCAGCAGGTAGCTGTCAGTATTTACAAATGCCATGAAAAAGTACATCTGGACTAGGCAGCCCACAAAGGAGATAGACTTTGTCTCTGACAGTAAATTCACCAGCATCTTGGGCACAATGACTGTTGTTAAGCAGATATCCATAAAGGATAGGCTGCTGAGAAAAAAGTACATAGGTGTATGGAGCCGGGAGTCAAAGTAGATGACCAGGATGATGAGTACATTTCCTGCTACAGTGACCAGGTACATGACAAGGAAGATGACAAAGAGGGGTTTCTGCAGTTGAGGGTTGGAAGAGATGCCCAGGAGAATAAATTCTGAAGTACTGCTGCTGGAGTTCTTCATCTCCATGTTTCTTGTCTCCTGGAGAGGGTTGGAGAAGAAATGGAAGTGATATGAGTGGCAATTTGATCAGTACAGCTTCTTCCCTAACCTCTAGCCTATAAAAAGCTCACTGCTATTTGTTAGGATTTTAGAGATTATTTACTTCAAGAAACTACAGAGAAATAGGGAGTAAAATCCCACCAGGGAAAAGTTTGAAAATTCCAAGTTGCTTCCTAGGTGAGAAATTAAAGGTTTCTCATGTGTTCTTAGGACCTGCATGTAGCCTAATTTGTTTGAGTTCTTCTCAATTCTCTTTTTAAAGATTATTCTGATGTTATTTCCTGACCAACTCCTTAGCCACTTTTTTTAATCCCAGGGGAAGAGGCTGCTGGGTCCCACCTTTAATCAGGATGCTTTCAAAGACAGGGTTTGAGTGAACGAGTCCTCTAACTAGGAACCTCTTCTACTGATAGTTCCAGAGGTTGTGGGAGTTGGGACAGGACACAAATGAGCATCAGATTTAATCAATGCTTCTTTTTTTTAAATGATATTTTATTGATTATGCTATTAAAGCTGTCCCATTTCTCCCCCATCATTCCCCTCCACCCTGCACACCCCCTCCCACCCACATTCCCCCCTTTAGTTCATGTCCATATGTCATAAGTTCTTTAGTTTCTACATTTCCCACACTATTCTTGCCCTCCCCCTGCCTATTTTCTACCCACCATCTATGCTACTTATTCTCTGTACCTTTTCCCCCTCTCTCCTCCTCCTACTTCCCTGTTGCTAACCCTCCATGTGATCTCCATTTCTGTGGTTCTGTTCCTGTTCTACTTGTTTGCTTAGTTTGTTTTTGTTTTAGGTGTGGTTGCTAATATCTGTGGGTTTGCTGTGTTTTTACTGTACTATTTTTTATCTTCTTTTTTTCTAGATAAGTTCCTTTAACATTTCATATAATAAGGGCTTGGTGGTGATGAACTCCTTTAACTTGACCTTATCTGAGAAGCACTTTATCTTCCCTTCCATTCTAAATGACAGATTCGCTCGATAGAGCAATCTTGGATGTAGGTCCTTGACTTTCATGACTTGGAATACTTCTTTCCAGCTCCTTCTTGCCTGTAAGATCTCTTTGGAGAAATCAGCTGACAGTCTGATGGGAACTCCTTTGTAGGTGACTCTGCCTTTATCCCTTGCTGCTATTAGGATTCTCTCCTTCATTTTAATCTTGGCTAATGTAATTATGATGTGCCTTGGTGTGTATCTCCTTGGGTCCAACTTCTTTGGGACTCTCTGAGCTTCCTGGACTTCCTGGAAGTCTATTTCCTTTGCCAGATTGGGGAAGTTCTCCTTTATTATTTGTTCAAATAAGTTTTCCACTTGTTGCTCTTCCTCTTCCCCTTCTGGTCCCTATAATTCAGATGTTGGGACATTTAAAGATGTCCTGGAGGTTCCTAAGCCTCTTCTCATTTCTTTGAATTCTTGTTTCTTCCTTCTTTTCTGTTTGTTTGTTTGTTTCTTCCTTCTGGTCCACTCCATTGATTTGAGTCCCAGTTTTCCTCCCATCACTATTGGTTCCTGTGCGTTTTTCTTCATTTCACTTATTGTAGCCTCCATTTGTTCACCTAATTTGCACCCAAAATCAACCAATTCTGTGAGCTTCCCAATCACCAAAACTTTGAACTGTGCTTCTGATAGGTTAGCTACCAGTGGTATGAGCTCTGCATCTGATAGGTTGACCACCTCCTGGTCGCTCAGATGAATTAGCTCCAGGGCCCGGTCTGTTCTCCCTTTTGAGCCATCCTTGTTTTTTTTTTTTGGGGGGGGGGTGTCTTTTTTTTGTTTGTTTGTTTGTTTGGTCGTGGCTGTTACGTAGTGAGGGACGGAACCTTAGGTGTTCACCAGGATGGGGCAAGCCAGTTGCAGAGTTGTGACGCTGTATGTGGGGGCGGAGTCCGAGAGGGAACAGTGGCACTTGCTCCGCTCTCTCTCAGATTCCAGTCCCTTCCGCCACTTTCCCCAAGCAAACTGGGCCCTTCTGGTGCTGATTTCCATGTGAGTGGGCTTGTGCATGTTCTAGGATCCTGCGGGTCTCTCCAGCAAACTCTCCTGTGAGGCTGGGATCTGTCCCAGCACTTCAATCCCCACAAGTGTTTTCAATCGGTGCCTCTACGCTCCACCTCCCGGCGCCAGGGCCCTGCGCTGCGCAGTCCATCCTGCTGCCATTTTTCACCTGGCTTATCTGTGTGCAAATGTGTGACCATGGTCAGCTGCCTTGTGCACCTTGCTTGGTCTGCTCATTGCCTCCCTGTGCTCGGTAACTGCTGCCTGTGCACCCAGGACCACCAGCCACTGCCTTTTCCTGCTGCAACCCCTCTCTGCCGGCCGCCAATTCTGCCCCTCTTACCAGTCTGGGTGAATCGTTGTCGGACTTCCATACAATTCAATTTTTATCTGTTTTGGTTGGGGCTTTTTTGGTTCTATATTTTTGTTGTACTTAATCTTGGTTGTGAGAGGAGGCACAGTGTGTCCACCTACGCCTCCATCTTGGCTGGTAGTCTAATCAATGCTTCTTGATATCCACAGAAGTTAGATGAGAATTTTTAAATCTTCAGAGAAAAATCTGCTTACTATGTATTTAAATATCTCTGTTTGGCTAATATAATCTGGCCACTTAAGTGATAAGTTTTTGGTTCAGGATGTCACTCAAAATAGGAGTGTTACCAGGAATAGCCTATATTACTAAGATTATTTAAATATATTAATTTTTATGATTAAAAACTATGAAGTTTTCATTCTAAACATTCAAAATACCAGAATATAAAACTTTGAATATAAAAGTCTGATTCCCACCAATATCATGGCAAAAACAAGTCAGGATGGCCTCTGTTACCATTACTGAACTGCATTGCTCTAATGGTAGTCTAAGCCAATGAAAAGGAAAAATTAAATAAATATGAAGCATAAACATTAAATTAGAAAATATTGTCATTTTAAGTGACTTGTATATCTAGAAAAGTGTTAATACACATCTGAAGACATTAAATGTATGAAGATTTCATCAGAATGGCCAGATACAAGGTAAATATACAAATATTAATACTTATATTAGAAAAAGTATGGAGAAAAAATTTCAATTGACAATGACAAGAAGTCTAAAAAATACTTAGGAATAAACCTAAAAAGGGAAAGTAAAAGGAAATGTGAAAGATCTATCTGAAGAAACTATAAAGGACTAAAATTATGATCTGAATAAATGGAGATATTCTCCTAAAAATGGAGGATTCAATATTAAAGAATGTCAATTTATAGATTACACACATAAGTGATAGTGTTACTTAGTAGTAGTTGTCTTTTTATTTCTGACTTATTTGACTTAGCATAGTGCCTTTAAAGTCCATCCATGTGTTGCAGATGGCAGGATTTTCTTCTTTCTCATAGCTGAATCCAAAAAAGACAAACTCATAGACAGATTATAGAATGGTGATTGCCGGTAATGGGAGATGAGTGAAATGAGGAGATGTTCGACCAAAGGTACAATCTTCTAGTTAGAAGATGATTAAGTTCTGGGGATCTAGTGTGGAGCATGGTGAATAAAGTTAACAATAGTGCATTACATGTTTGCAGTTTGCCAAGAGAGTAGATATTTATTTATTTTTATTGAGATATAATTGATATATAACACTGTAAGTTTAAAGGTGTACAAAATGTTGATTTGATACATTTACATATTGCTGCATGATTACCAGTGTGGCATTCACTAACATATATATCATGTCACATGATTATATTTTTTTGTGGTGGGAACAATTAATATCTAGCCTTTTAGAAACTAAAACTTTATAGTACAGTATTGTCTACAGTCATTATGCTGTGCATTAGATCTCTAGGATTAATTTATCTACTAATGAGAAGTTTGTATCTCAAAACAACACTTCCTCATTTCCTCCACTCACCTTCCCCAACCCCTGGTAACCACAGTTTCTTCTTAAGAGAGTAGATCTTAAACAATCTCATCATATAAAAGAAGTGGTAATTATGCAAGGTGATGGGGTTATTAATTAACCCTATTGTGTTAATCATTTTGCAATATAGAAATGTATTAAATCATCATATTGCACACCTTAACTTACACAATTATATCTCAGCAAAGCTGGAAAAAAGTAAATTTTTTAAAAATTATACAATTCAATACACCTGTAATAACACCCCAAGGGGATTTTTTTTAATATGTTGATTACTTTACTAGGTCACAATATTTTAGATTAATCCTTTAAAACAACTTTCATAACCTGTTGAGCATCTTCACCTTAAATTTTATTTCCTTTCACAAGAACTGAGAATTGATTACAAAATAAACAACAGAGTTGCTACATTCCAGTAATACAAGTTTATACCAACCTATCCAGCTTTGTTAAAATAATACCATATTTTAAAAGTTACTAGCCAATTTGAATTATAGTATCTTGCACATCATTTCTCCTTCATATATACATCTAAGCAATGTAAAACAATGATAGTAAAAGGGAATTTTTAATTCTAAAATTCATCTAGTAGAGTAAATGGTTAAAGAAAGGCAAGATAATTTTGAAAAAATTTAGAATAATAACACAGAACTTTTCTAATCTAAAAATCAAAGTACATAAATAGGCTTCCAACCAAGATGGAGGTTTAGATAGATATGCTTTGCTTCCTTACACAACCAAAAGGATAACAAACAATTTAAAAACAAAAATCAATCAGAACAGCCAGAAATTGAACTGTATGGAAGTCTGACATCCAGGGAGTTAAAAATGCAACATTCAGCCAGACTGGTAGGAGGGATGGAGACAGCCAGCTGAGACAGACAGGACACATGGCAAGGCAGCAGCAGGTAGACTGGGGAGTCCCACATTTGCATGCTGGTAAACTGGGAGGAACAACTGTGGAGTGAGACAGGGTGCAACCCAGGGTTCCAGAGCTGGGAAAAGAAAGCCTCACAACCTCTGGCTACAAAAACCTGCAGGGTTTGTGGCAGCAGGAGAAACTGCTAGTCTCATAGGAGAGTCTGTTGGAGGGGCCCACGGGGTTCTAGAATGTACACAAGCCCACTCATCCAGGAATCAGCACCAGGGTAGGCACCTTGAAGGGTGCAATTCACTTGTGGGTAGTGGGGGAAGTGACTGAAAGTGGGGCAAGAGCCAAGCAAACAACATTGTTCCTTCTATGACCCCTCCCCCACATACAGCACCACAATGCAGCAAAGTGGGTTGTCCCACCCTGGCAAATACCTACGGCTTTGTCCCTTACAACATAACATCTGTGCCAAGACAAAGAAATATGGCCCAAATGAAAGAACAGGTCAAAACTCCAGAAAAAGAACTAAGCAACAAGAAGATAGCCAACCTATCAGATGCAGAATTCAAAACCCTGGTAATCAGGAGGGTTAAGATCGAGTATGCTCACAGAGAATTATCAAGTATGGCTACAAAATAAAGGAAGAAGTAAAGGCTATACAAAGTGAAATAAAGAAAAAAAATACAGGGAGCCAAAAGTGAAGGGAAGGAAACCAGGACTCAAATCAATGATTTGGACCAAAAGGAAGAAGTAAACATTCAACCAGAACAGAATGAAGAAACAAGAATTCAAAAAAATGAAGAGAGGCTTAAGGACCTCTGGGACTCCTTTAAATGTTCCAACATACAAATCATAAGAGTGTCAGAAGGAAAAGAGGAAGAGCAGGAAATTGAAAACTTACTTGAAAAAATAATGAAAGAAAACTTCCCCAATCTAGTGAAGGAAATAGACATACAGTCCAGGAAGCTCAGCAAGTCCCAAACAAGTTGGACCCGAAGAGGAACACACCAAGACACATAATAATTAAATTATCTAAGATTAAAGATAAGAAGAGAATCTTAAAAGGAGACAGTTACCTACAAAGAAGTTCCCATAAGACTATCAAATGATTTCTCAAAAGAAACCTTGCTGCCAGGGATAGGCTGGAAAGAATATTCAAAGTCATGAAAAGCAAGGATCTACATCCAAGGTTACTCTATCCAGCAAAGCTATCATTTAAAATAGAAGGACAAATAAAGTGCTTCCAAGATAAGGTAAAGCTAAAGGAGTTCATCATCACCAAGCCCTTATTATATGATATGTTAAAGGGACTTACCTAAGAAAAAGAAGAAGACCAAAAATATGAACTGTAAAATGACAGCAAACTTATAACTATCAGCTAAACCTAAAAAAAAAAAAAACACCCAACCAAAAATGAACTAAGCAAACAAGTAGAACAGGGACAGATTCACAGAAATAGAGATCACATAGAGGGTTATCAGCGGGGAGAAGGAGAGGGGAGAATGGGGGAAAAGGTACAGATAAGAAGCATAAATGGTAGGTACAGAATAGACAGGGGGAGGTTGAGAATTGTATGGGAAGCCAAAGAACTTATATGTAAGACCCATGGACATGAACTAAGGTGGGGGAATGCTGGAGGAAGTGGGGGTACCTTGTGGAGGGGGATAAAGGGAGGAAAAAAATGGGACAACTGTAATATATAGTCAATAAAATATACTTAAAAATAAAATAAATAAGCAACTAAAACAATGAAAAACAATAAGAAAAATACACTGAGAAAGATGAATCAATGGAATAACATAAATTTTGTATATTGGTGTTTATACATATATACAGATTTTAAGCTGTATATAATAATATGAAATACAGATTTATTTCATTGCAATGTAGGGAGAGTAGATAATAAGTAATACTTATGACAGTTGGCTGAATCTTTGGAAAAATGAGGCTAGATTTCTGTCTAACCCACACATAAAAATAAAACCCATATAAATGAACAACCTAAAATAAAAATTCCAAACTATAAAGTAAGTTTCAAAAAAAAACAAAACAAAAGGAGCATATTTTAATGGTCTCAGTATGGGGATGTCATTTCAAGCAAGAAGTAAAATGTTGATGCAATAAAGACAAAATACTAAAAAATGTGAAAATTACCCCCAAAGAAACAGTAAGTGAAGCTGGAATGAAAACTATTGATGCAAAGAAAATATTACTCCCCCCAAAAATGAAATGTCTGACCTCATTGGCAATCAGAAAATATAAATTACACTGAAATATAATTTTCACACATCACATTATCAATACAATTTTTGGACAATATTTAAAGGGAAAGAGACCCTCATATACCCTGGTAATGAGATGATAATCAGTATAGACCCTTTGGGAGTTTCTATCAGAATTGAAAATCAATATCTATTGATCCATTAATTCCTCTTAAAGAAATTTGTCCTTTAAAAATAGTCATATACATGTAGCACAAATATGCATACACATTTTCATTATAGCATTGTTTATAACAATACAAATGAACAAATCAACCCATAGAAGGAACAACTGAATATCCAAATAGATGAATTATTAAAAAATTTATAGTGCATTCTTGTTATTCAATATCATGTAGTCTGTAAAGAAGTAATTGCTGATGTTAGCCAACATTTATTAGTACATGCCCCACACTGAACTAAGCACTTTGCACATCATTTTATTTCCTCCAAATCCTATGAGACAGACACTATCATTATCCCTGTTTTACAGATAACCCCCACCCCAGAATTTAGCAAAGTTAAGTAACTCACCAGATCCCAGTGTGGATGTGGTAGAACTGAGATTTTAATTCAGCCAGTTTGATGGCAGAGGGGAAGCTACTCATGCTAAGCTGTTACCTCCATTATACAACTGTCTATGATACTTTTTAAGTGATAAAAGCAAATTGCAGAACAATGCCTACAGAATAATCCCATTTTGGTAAAAAAAATATCTTTATATTTGTGTTTATTGTGGTCTGTGTGTGGCTTCATTCTGAAGCAAAATTGTTGGGATGGAGTGAGGAGTTCCTTCCATATTTAACTTTGTTATATTGTTTGCATTTGGACAGGTATGACTGACCAGCTTAGAAATGGGGGAAGGCCCTTTTAAGGCTGGTCCTTCTCTTTTCAGCTTTCAAAAGTCTCCCTTTTCTGTCTAGTTTCACAACTAAATAATATTAGAGATTTACCTCTCACTTCCCAGCTGTTCTAGATTCTAAGGAAGAGGACGTTTAAAATACAAGTAAGCCCATTGGAATTCTTTGTGTGAATAACTCTTTTCCCTCAGTCACATACCTTTAGTCTCCATCTGATCAACCAGAGGTGCTTAAATAAAGTGGGACTTATACTGGAAACTAATCTCTTGTGTTCTTCTGCTGAGCTGCAGCACCTCACCTGGGAGTCTCCTGTTGGAGATGCCCACTCCACTGTAGCTCCTTCCCCGTGTATTCTCATAGCGTTACACATGCTAGATACTGCTTTTAGAACGTTGCATGCATTAGGTCATTGAGTCTTTACAGCCCACTGTTTTATACATAGTGAAAGTGAGGTGCAGGGAATTGAAGTGACTTGCCTAAGTCCACAAGCTAGATGGGGTGGAGTTCAGCTTCAGAGTGTGCACCTTACGTTATTCTGACTTCCTTTCTTACTTGTTTCCTGGCTGTTGAAATGGAGGAGAGAAGAAGGTAGGATGAGGAAAAGGGAGGAAAATCACCTGAATGTGTTGCCGCAGTCTCTGGTCCCAGTCCCTCAGCCTGCCTACCTGTGGGCTGACAGGGGAGATTCAGAGTTCTGAACATGCTTGGTGCCTGCCAGGGGTTTAAGATCAGGCTCTAAATCTCTGAGGATGGAGGCTGCTACTAGTACTCACCTAGCTTCAGAAATGTGCTGGTTCTATCTACTGAGGAAATTGTTGATAGAAAGGGAAAGCCAGGGGCCTGTCCTCCCAGCAAGCCAGAGCCCTGGGGGCATTGGCCCTGCTGTCTTCCCAGGAGAGTAGAGTAATTCTGATGCCCTCAGAAACTCTCCAGCCAGGAGCCTGTGGGGAACCTGGGCTCCAGAGGTGTAGCCTCCTCCCTGGGAAGGGAATTAGGTCCATGCAACAGCAGGGGTGGAGCCATGTTCACGCACATACATGTGAACTATATATGTTTATTTTACTGTGCATGTGTCCTCTTGGTACATGTATGTTCTCTTGTTCATGTCTGTGTGTAGGCTTATATGTACCTACCTGGAAGGAGATGTGATGACTTCTGACATCTCTGACATTCTATATCTGCACATATGATTGTCTGGCTGCAGGGGTAGTGTTATGGGGAAGGGATTAAGGTACTGGCCCTGGGGCCAGATGAAATAGGTTCCCATGTTGGCTCTGCCTCTTACAAGCTGTGTGAGCTTTTGCAATACTTAAGTTCATTTTGCTTTTTTTTTTTTGTCTTTTTTCAGATATTCTATTGTTTCAGTTTCTTAAGCCTGACTACTTGTTTTTGAATGCCAGTTCCACCAATTACTGAATGGTGAATTTGAGCAGGATATTTAGCTTCACTAGCTCACATTGTCCTCATATATAAATGGCATACCAATCACAACTTTTACAGAGATATTTTTTCCCCTTCAAGTAAAGATTTTATTTTTTAGAGCTCTTTTTATAGCCTCATAGCAAAATTTATCAGAAAGTACAGAGATTTCCTGTATACCCCCCGCCTCTATGCACATATGACATCCCGTATCATCAACATCCCCACCAGAACGATGCATTGTTAGAACTGATGAGTCTTCATTGACGTGTCTTCACCCAAAGTCCATAGTCCACTTTAGGGTTCACTGTTCGCATTGTACCTTGTGTGAATTTTGACAAATGTATATTGATACCACTATAGTGTCACAGAGAATAGTTTCACTGCCCTGGAAGTCCTCTGTCCTCTGTATTCATTCCTGTTTTCCTTCTAACTCCGGGCAACCACTAATCTTTTTAGTGTCTCTATAGTTTTGCCTCTCCTAGAATGTCATATAGTTGGAATCACATAGCCTGTGTCCTTTTCATACTGGCTTATTTCATTTAATAATACAAATTTAAGTTTCTTCCATGTGTTTTCATGGCTTGATAGCTTATCTCTTTTTGTGCTGTGTAATATCCCATTGTCTAGATATACTACAGTTTACTTATCTTTTCACCTACTAATAGACATCTTGGCTGCTTCCAAATTTAACCATACTGATAGCTGTGTAGTAGTATGCTGTGGTTTTAATTTGCATTTCCTTTATGACTTATGATATTGAGAATTGTTTCATATGCTTATATTTCACCTGTATTTTTTTTTGGTAGATGTCTTCAAGGTCTTTGGCCCATTTTATCATCAGTCTGTTTTCTTATTGTTGAATTTTAGAAAGGTAACCTTTGATACATATCAGATTTACAGGGTATAGAGCAGGGAGGATAAGGGTGGAGAGAAGAGTCTGTGGAAAAATGGAAGCTGTTCTCACAACCACATTCATCTTCTACCTGGTGACCAGAGTGATCTTTATAAATCAGAAATAATTTTGTAATTATTTGGTCACTCTCTGCTCTACATTCTTCAAAGTCTCCCCTTTGTCCTCTTTGCTGGCAACTTGCTTTTAAAGTGGTTTGTCATAGAATATAACTTAATGGAATTAATGTGGAAGAATGTCTATTTTACTCATTTTTTTCCAGAGGGAAAAAGGGAGCATTTAAAAAATATTCATGGCAAGGAGGGACTTTTAGCCAAGATGGAGGTGTAGGTGGACACACTGTGCCTCCCTCCTCTCACAGCCAAGATTAAGGACAACAAAAATATAGAACCAAAAAACCCCCACCAGAATAGAGGATTGAATTGTTTGGAAGTCTGACAACGATTCACCCAGACCGATAAGAGGGGTGGAGTCGGCGGTTGACGGAGAGGAGTTGTGGTGGGAAGAAGCAGTAGCTGGTGGTCCCAGGTGCACAGGTCGTGGTTACCGAGCGCAGAGAGGCAACGAGCAGACCAAGCAAGGTGCACAAGGCGGCTGACAGCAGTCACACATTCCCATGCAGATAAACCAGGCGAAAACGGGCAGCAAGACAGACTGCGCAGCACAGGGCACCAGCGCTGGGAAATAAAGCCTAAAAAGCACTGATTGAGAACACTTGTGGGGGTTGAGGTGCCAGGAGAGAATCCCAGCCTCATGGGACAGTTTGTTGGAGAGACCCACGGGGTCTTAGAATGTGCACGAGCCTGCCCACATGGAAATCAGCGCCAGAAGGGCCCAATTTGCTTGGGGAAAGTGGTGGAAGGGACTGGAATCCAAGAGAGAGTGGAGCAAGTGCCATTGTTCCCTCACAGACCCTGCCCCCACATCCAGCATCACAACCCAGTGACTGGGTTGCCCTGCCCTGGTGAACACCTAAGGCTACCCCCCTCACTATATAACAGCCATGACCAGACCAAAAAAAAAAAAAAAACCCCAAAAAACCAAAACCAAAAATGGCTCAAATGAGAGAACAGGTCAAAGCCCCAGAGCTAATTCATCTAAGTGACCAAGAGGTAGCCAACCTATCAGATGCACAGTTCAAAGCACTGGTGATTAGGAAGCTCATAGAATTGGTTGACTTTGGCTGCAAATTAGATGAACAAATGAAGGCTACAATAAGTGAAATGAAGAAAAATGCACAGGGAACCAATAGTGATGGGAGGAAAACTGGGACTCAAATCAATGGAGTGGACCAGAAGGAAGAAACAAACAAACAAACAGAAAAGAAGGAAGAAACAAGAATTCAAAAAAATAAGGAGAGGCTTAGGAACCTCCAGGACATCTTTAAATGTCCCAACATCTGAATTATAGGGGTACCAGAAGGGGAAGAAGAAGTGCAGCAAGTGGAAAACTTATCTGAACAAATAATAAAGGAGAACTTCCCCAATCTGGCAAAGGAAATAGACTTCCAGGAAGTCCAGGAAGCTCAGAGAGTCCCAAAGAAGTTGGACCCAAGGAGGAACACACCAAGGCACATCATAATTACATTAGCCAAGATTCAAATGAAGGAGAGAATTCTAGAAGCAGCAAGGG